>CABFWB010003139.1:56734-86725 GCA_902151455.1 Timema bartmani
AATAATAATAATAATAATAATAATAATAATAATAATAATAATAATAATAATAATAATAATAATAATAATAATAATAATAATAATAATAATAATAATAATATTATTATTATTATTATTATTATTATTATTATTATTATTATTATTATTATTATTATTATTATTATTATTATTATTATTATTATTATTATGTCATACATACATACTTGCCTAATCGATGAAAAGAGGATAAAAGGGCAAGGTCTACACACATACCAGGAAACTGTAGACTTCAAAATTCACAGTTAAAACACAAAACTATGTAATTTTCAGGGTAGGTCAGTCTCCTTCTTCAGCAGAAGGGAGTAACAGTCTGTGTTTTACACTCTTCTATTGAAGAATGGGAAGATAATTCAGACAATTAACTTTATATTCTCTTTTCTTGTAAAATACACATTCCTGGTGAGACACTACAACTTGTCTGGAGAGGGTTGCGTTGGAGAGGGGATAGTTATGACTTCTGAAGCAGATGCTGTAAATCAATATTATATTAATTTTAGAAGAAGGCAAGGAGTTTAGTTGTTAAAGGGTTTTTATTGCATATGTATATCTTAGTTGACATTAATTTTGTCACGTACGTTTATAAAGAATTAATGTTCATATTTTTAGGTCATTTAAAAAAAATTAGAAATCATTCTTTAGAACTCTTAGGTCATTTTATAAATCATTTTTTGATCATCAAAATCCAGGCCTTGATTATAAAAAATAATGTTAACATCTAGTTAATATTTGTATTTTCTATTATTCTATTATACTTATTATATTTATACTTCCTCGTGCATAATTTTTTCCAAGATTCAGTTTCAGGATTCAAAGGTAAAGAAAGTGGAGATTTAGATTTGTAAAACAATGGATTTGACGCAACTCAAATGACAACATATGTGTTAAGTTTATCTGTGGTCGGATGATTATGTTATACATTATTTGACACTATGTTGAGTGTGCTTTTGGTCTACATAATCTAAATACAAAAGCAGGACAATTAATTAGACTAAATAGACTCACTTCGGTTCATAGCTTTCATTTTTATGACTAGCCTGCTTTATGCTACTAACAGATTTTTGTGAAATATTTAATCTTACTGCTATCTGGTTGTGTATAACAATATTCTTCCAAAAAAACTTTTACATTTTAACACTCTTGACACCATGCCCGTCAAATTTACGGGCAGCCCTTCTTACGGATTTTGCCGAGCCCGTCAATTCTACGGGATCTTGAATTTAAACCAGCATACAATCTTTGCCCGCGTTTTCTACGTATAGCCACTTTGCATTTGATTGGGGAGTTTTTATAACTAGAACAATCCTGCATTTCACCCTCAAAGTAGCTCAAGTTCAGTGATTCTTAGCCCAAATAATGGCATGTGCTTCTGTTTCTTGTGTTCGTGCTGCATAAACAATTGCGAGGAGAAAAGTTTTATTTGTTAATGAAATAACAGAAATAGTGAATTTAGCTTATGACATTGAAGATGAAATATAAGAATTGGCGGAGTTAGTGATAAAATATAGAATCCAATGTTGTTAACGAAAGTGAACGCTATGTTATAGTAGGCCTATCTCGCAAACGTCGACATAAAAATATTATTTTATATTATAGGGCCTAAGCGTCTCTTCAATTTGGAATAACATGTTTGAATGGTAAGCACATTACATACAGGCTATTATATTTTCTAATGTGTAGGCTATGGTACATTGTGATATCATCTCGCGGGTCGGCCTATAGTCAATAAAGTATAAGTTTATAGTAAATTTATTTAAAAATCATTTGAAATTTGGATTATTATTATATGAAGCTATTCATTATGAGCCTATATGCACACTTTATTATATACAGCGACACCTATCACCTAAATCTACATAACCAGCTGATTGTGTGAGTTTATTCTTTATTATTTGTATGACTTCTTTTGTTTTTGCCTTTTACACAATAGGCCTACTTTTACTCAAAACCCTAATAAGAACACTTTACAAAATATTACACCAAATTAAAATTGTTCAGAATAAAGAAGAATGTAGCCTCAAACTGATTTTTGAATTTTTTTTAAATCAAATGTGTGGCGGTGGAAAAACAGTTTTTTTTTCAATCCTAGAATTTGCCGGTTTCTGTAGTTAGGTACTGGCCCCGTACTGAGAGTGTTAATTTTCCTTAGTGAAAATTCTGCTGTCTTACCCATAGACAAAAAATGTTACTGGCTTGAAAGCCAAAAACATTATCAAAGAACCAATCACAGAAATCATGATACATATATTAAAAACAAATAATCAAGTATACAAATAGTAAACACACCATTAATAACTAGGCCTATTTCGTTAATTAAACATTTAAAGTAAACATCTGAACTGTTCTCTACATCACTGGAGTTAGAATAACACAGAAACATCATTTAATCAGTAGTTTTTGGTTCCAATCCAATTTAAACAGCTGATGCTTATCAATATTGCCAACGTAAGGTAATTAAATAACTCAAAATATAATAAAAGCTCTTTTATTATTATTATTATTATTATTATTATTATTATTATTATTATTATTATTATTATTATTATTATTATTATTATTAAAATTACTTTATTCAAATTACTTTACTCTTCAGGGAAAAATATGATTGTGTAAAGTTATTTTCATGTATAGTTGTGAAAAATCATAGTCTAGTCTAATAATTTGTCCTACTTCTGTAGATATATTTTTTAATAACTTACCACTTAAATCATTCACATACAATTGATCCCTTTTAATAAGAGTATATGTGACAGTAGAAGTTCTGTTGAGATTAGTTTGAAATATTTAGTTTTGTTATGTTGTTTGTTTACAATCTGTTATTTGAATTATCTTGCTATAAGAAAAATAGAAATTCTGTTTGTTTGTTTGTTTATCAAGTTAAGTGAAATATGAATATATCTGGTTTATTTATAGGTTATAGGTGTGCAACTCTGTGAAAGCTGTGTTGGAGACACTGTTTACTACACATGTTTGTGATTGGTTGTAGGTGTGCATCTTGGTGAAAGCTGTGTTGGAGTCACTCTCTACTACACATGTTTGTGATTCGTTGTAGGTGTGCAACTCAGTGAAAGCTGTGTTGGAGACACTCTACTACACATGTTTGTGATTGGTTGTAGGTGTGCAACATCAGTGAAAGCTGTGTTGGAGACACTCTCTACTACACATGTTTGTGATTGGTTGTAGGTGTGCAACTCGGTGAAAGCTGTGTTGGAGACACTGTCTACTACACATGTTTGTGATTGGTTGTAGGTGTGCAACTCGGTGAAAGCTGTGTTGGAAGCTCAATCAGCGGCCAGACTCGCAGAACTAGAAGCTTTGGCGGGAACATGGGATGGAGAGGCAAGGATTATCACAAAGTGAGTCCAGAGACTAACGAGAATAATGAGATGTGTAATGAATTGATGTTCAATTTAAAGTACAAAATCTGATGAAACAAAATGTGTTTTAATCTCTTGAGCATGAAACAAATGTTAGACTATTCAACACTCCCCGGGGGAATTATTTATAGAATAAAATATTTTAAAATATCAATTAGGGATGAATCCTTGGATCCATATTTTAATTTTTTTTCAATTTTCCAAGTGAAATTTGTTCTAGGGTTCTAATACTGTTTATTGGTGGTTCAGAACCAATTATAATTATAGGATGAACTTAACAACCAGACCCTAGACCAGTAATTTCCCAGGGTGTCTACCAATACTGGAAATACTGGAAATACTGGAAATATACTTGATTTTATTTTTGACACTGGGATATACTGGAATTTTGAATCGGATACTGGAAAAATATTCAGCCTTTTTACATTGAGTGAACTGTTGGATTAAGCATTTTGAGACCCCTGATATTATTTGGTCTACTGATAGTTCTATTTTGACCACCCCTCAATTACTCCCCCTCTGGTTTATCTTGTTTGCCACACAATTAGATGACCTTGCAGTGGGGATGTTTGACTCACTTACTGACCTTTCTATTCTCAGTCTCTTCACTAAGTCTCCTCCCTCCCCCTTACATACCAGAGAAAGAAACCAATAACACTAACAGTCAACCTCCCCTTCCCCTCAAACTTTATTCCAGCAGTAAACATTATGAGTGATGAGTTACTAGTAACTGCTCAAGTTCAAACTATTGTTGTACCTGCCTTACAATGGCACAGTACAGTATTTGTTGTGTTCTTCACTTCATCCTCCCCTGCTCTATCAGCCCAAAGGAAAAACTACCGTTCCTAAGCTTGGCATGGTGTAAGTATTCTGCAGATACCACTTGTTTATCTTGTAACCTTTGTGTTTAAGAAGAAATGAGTAAACTCGGAGGATAAACCTCTTTTAAAGATGATTGGTTTGACAGTACAGTGTTTAAAGATTGTCTGTAGTTACAAAAAGTGGATTGTGATAAAAGTAAAGACCATTGTTCTTTGTGTAAAACTAACTTTGATATATGTCACATGGGAATATCCTCAATCTGATCTCAAGCCAAGGGAAAGAAACATGTTGACAGAGTGAAAGCTACTAGTGGGAGCAAAAAAATATTGGACTTGGTCTCTACGGCCAAAAATTCAGTGTCATTTGTAGGCCTACATGAAGATGTACATTTTAGTGCTAATGATCGTGAAGTAGTTTTGAAACCTGAAACTAGACCTAGTTGTTCTATTCAGAGCTTCCTTGTCAAAGATTAAGTTTCTCGTGCTGAAATATTGTGGGCTATTAATCAAGTAATGACACATCATCTGCTAGAAGTTTTTCTGCTTGTAGTGATCTTTTTAAAGTAATGTTTTCCGATAATAATATTTCCCAGAAATTTCAAATGCATAAAGATAAACTTGGATATGTCATCATCTATGGACTAGGTCCTTTTTTCAAAAGCGAGCTTGCGAATATGACTAAGCAATGCTCATTTTATTGTATTTCATTTGATGAGAACTCAGAAGAGCCAGATGGATGTTGTTGTTCACTTCTGGAGTAAAAATGAAATTCATACAAGATATTTAACATTTTGCTTTTTAGGTCATGCAACAGCTCAAGATATATTAATGAACTTTATAATCTGCACTAAAAGACGAGGGCTTGGATCTTAAAAAAATGCTTCAAGTTTACATGGATGTACCCAATGTAAACCTCAAATTTTTAAGTGATCTCAAAAGTTACTTGGAAGAAGATTCTCCACAAGATCCCGAGTTATTGGAATTTGGAACTTGTTCTTTATACATTGTCCATGGTGCTTACAAAACAGCACATGCTAGCTCTAGTTGGACTATTAACCAGTTTTTGTGCTCACTATTTTATTTATCAAAGAATAACAGGATCATCTCTTTTCCCAATGAAGTTTTGTTCTATTAGATGGGTAGAAAACTCAAGGGTGTTAGAGAGAGCAATGTCAATGCTGCCGTATTTTAACACAGCGTTCTAGTAAAAATACCAAATAACTGTCCTTATTGTATATTTTCATAATTGACTTGTAGATGTTCTTTTATTTAGTTGGAAGCTTGTCAAAAACTATAGAGATAGCTAAATAAAACCTGCTATCTTGTCATGAAAACACGAAAATTTCATACTGTTTTTTCAGTCTCTTCACCTAATTTTTTATACCTAATTATGCATACTTTACATTTAATATTAGCTAATAAAAAGTCACAACTAAACAAATGTTATTAGTAGATTGAAAATTTTATTTTGAAAGATAAAATATAATTACCTTTTTATAAATAAAAAATAAATAAAAGTAAAGTTATGTTCTAATGTTTGAAATGTGTATTTGTCAGACATGCAAATAATCTCGTGCAGCTGGACAATGGAAAGCGCATCCCTCCGAGTGGATGGAAGTGTGAGCGCTGTGACCTCATGCAGAACCTCTGGATGAATCTCACGGATGGTGCAGTACTTTGTGGTCGCAAGTTTTTTGATGGCACTGGTGGCAACGAGCATGCAGCAGAATATTACCGCAATAAAGGTCACTTTTAACATCACTCAACATCTATTCCAACCGCTCTATTGTAATTGTTATTATTTTATAATTTTAGTAAATTATATTAGCTCTTCAAATTGTTAATTTTGTAATGAGGCTGTCTCAAATAACCAGTATAATTTTCCATTAACACTTGTAAAATGTCTTTTATGTTCTTTTATGGGGAAAATGTAAGCTTGAGTGCCCTAAGGTTGTCCAAGAGGATTATTTATTAAACTTTAAGAGTTTTATTAAGAGTTGGATCGAATCCACTATTTTATAGAACCGAATCTCCACTTTACCTTTGAATCTCGAATCTGAATATGAATCTTGAAAAAAATTATGAACATAAGAAATATAAATATAATAATTTAAAATACAAATAGTAACCAAATATTAACATACTCTCTTATAATCCATTCAGTATAACATTCATACATTCAGTTAAGTGTTAAATTACTGTTCTGAGGCCTGGTTTTTGAGTTCATCTTATAATTATAATTGATTTTGATCACCAATAAGCAGTAGTAGAGCTCTAAACCAAATTTCACTGGAAAAATCGTAAAAAAATATATATATTCTTGAGGATTTGAGTCTTGAATTTGAAATTTTCTTGACTCCTCAAATCTCAAAGTTCCTCAAGGATTTGAGGGATTCAAAGTCCCATCCCCAGTTTTCATTAAATTTTACTAGGCAACATGCAAATAGTTTGAAGATCCCAATAATGAAAGACCAATGCAGACTAAATGGAATAAAAAATAAAAATGAAAAATGTATTTATCCATATTTTATAGATTTAAATTCCTGTCCATGTTTCATTTTCCAAATCGATTCCCTGGCACTTGTATGTCACAGTGATCTACGCAGTTCTGGCAGCCATTTTTCTACTTGTATACTCTAATCAAACTCATATTTTCTCATTTATTGCTTTATTCATGATCTTAGTATAGCATTGAACTGGTAGCCTCGTCTATCAGCTTAAATGTGAAGTACTCAGACTGGCTAAAAGTACAGTGATTCATTGATTTATGTCATTACAGTAACTAATTTCATTGAAACTGCACTATATTTGCAGGATACCCATTGGCCGTGAAGCTAGGCACCATCACTAAAGAAGGAAAGGCTGATGTTTATAGCTATGATGAAGATGAGATGGTAGATGATCCTCATCTTATTCAACATCTGGCACACTTTGGCATTAACATGGCGCAGATGGAGAAGACAGACAAGTCCATGGTGGAGCTGGAACTTGATTTGAATCAAAAGTTCGGGGAGTGGGCATCACTCCAGGAGGCAGGCAGTCAATTGAAACCAGCATATGGGCCGGGGTACACTGGCCTCATCAACCTCGGTAACTCTTGTTACTTAAACAGTGTCATGCAGGTCATCTTTACAGTGCCAGATTTTCAGAAGAGGTTTGTGGACAAAGCACCTGAAGTGTTTCTCGCACTGCCGGCAGAGCCACCAAGTGATTTTAATGTGCAGATGGCAAAGTTAGGCGTGGGCCTTTTATCGGGCAAGTACTCTAAACCGCCTCCTGAAGGTCAGGATGCCGCAACTTGTGATTCTCAGAGAGGCATCCCTCCAAGAATGTTCAAGACACTTATTGGCCGAGGCCATCCGGACTTCTCTACTAAGAGTCAGCAAGATGCACAGGAGTTCTTCTTGCACTTCATCAATGTGCTTGAGGTATTTTTCCCCTAAACATAGTTTCTGCACCCTTTCCCCTCTGAAACCTGTATGAGACCAATATATCTTGATTCTAAGGCACCACTCTCCCAGTAGACAAGTCTACCGATGATAGGAAGATCGAGGTTTGAATCTTGATCGGGTGAACTGAGGGTGGTTTTTCCAAAAAAATTCTCCACTCTCCCTCCCCGCAAATGCAGGTACACTTCCTCTAACTATAACCTTTATAGTTCCTAAAACCAGTAGCGTAATTAGCACCTAGGTGTATAACCCAAACGAGTAGTAAAACGCGATGCTAAAAAGAACTAGCCAGTTTGCTAAGTCGCTGACCCTAACAACATCCAAAGGCCAGATGCTCTGCACATTGCTCTCCATGTTGGGTTCTTCCTCCTCCCCTACACACACTACCTCCTATCCTTTGTAGGTTTTATATTTGAATTGTATTGTTCTTACTGAAGACATCAGCATATAAATAGGTGACATGCTATGGTGAAATATTGGGAATTAATTTGAGGGTTCATGGAACATGACTGAACTAAACATTAACACATGTTAACACACATTTACACAAATCAATCCTCTCCCTCGCTCCCATGTTTCATGAAACAAAATGCATGGGATATTTCTCACCGCGCATGTGCCACCATCTTGTTTACTAGTCTGTCAAGCTGGTGAGGGGAGTCTGTTGGATTAATCTGAACTTAGTTGGTTGTCAGAGATAGTTTTGCTAGTTTTTTTGTTGTATAGCAGCAACATGTCAGTGCAAAATTGGATGAGAAACGATGTAGGCCTACCTACTGCTGAGTTAGATGTTGAAAAACTTAAAGTATTTATGCAGGAGAGGCTTGTGTAGTACAATTTTAATATTAAGGACTATCATAAAAAAGTTTTCATCCAAATTTTTTAAACATTGGGGGAATTAGATATTTCTATCGCGTTTCTCTTCTGCACTTAGCATCACCAACCACTCCCACAGTGGCGGTTGGTGGGCTCAGGAGCTGGGAAAGCAGCCTTGAATTATTATTTTTTGTATTAAATTCTTGGGAGCATAATTCAAGTCAAAATAAACTATAAATTATGAACTAATTATAAGATGACCATTTACGGAGTAGAGCAAAAAAATAATAATTTCATGAAAGTAAATTAACCTAAATCTATGGATTATGACTTGCGATTAAAATTATTGAAAGTAAGTTGCGGAAGATCAGGTGTTGGTCTACCAGTTTTAACAATCTCACTTTTAAAAGCAAAGTCTTGAAAAGTTGAAAAAGATTTCACCAATAATTTACTAACTACACATTCCTCGTTACACACATATTGAAAATATAAATTTATATTGAATTAAAATAAATAATATAGTAAATAAAATATATAAAGACTAACACCTTAATAAAACAAATTATGACCCGAACGAGACCCGCCAGTTAACACAACTA
Organism: Timema bartmani; assembly: GCA_902151455.1. Lineage (NCBI taxonomy): Eukaryota > Metazoa > Arthropoda > Insecta > Phasmatodea > Timematidae > Timema > Timema bartmani. Next base: position 65,833 of record CABFWB010003139.1, read on the forward strand.
ACATATAACTGACACTGCGCATGCTCCAACATTGACAATGAGCACTAGGTGGATATTTACAATAATTCTTTCATTCCACGGTAAGAAGAAGCATTTTAAACTTTGTTTTTATTCTACCTCTACTGATCGTATATAAGATGTGCACGCACCTACATTTGAAGGTCATAGAGGCACGGTTGAGATTGCTTTTAGTAAGCTATACTGCTATCAGGGGCTTCGTGGAGAGGACAACTCCACAGAAACACTTGAAAAAATAAAAAAAGCTTAAATAAAGAGGCTGCCAAAATATATTAGGTTTGGAATTTTAAAAATATTTAAGTTATTTTAATTTATTTAATAGAATAATTATTATTTTGCTGAAAGTAGAGAATCAGTGCTTTCAATGCTTGCATGGACCAACCGCCACTGCATTCCCACAACAACAAAGCTACTTCCTCAACACTTTTATCCATCATGTTTCATGATCAAAACTACCTTCACATAAATGTGTTCCATGACACAAAAACATTTTTGTTCCATTATGTGTTAACACATAATGTTTGATGCAGTATGAACCCAGCCATATCCAAACCTAATTTGTATTCATTTACCTAAATACAACATGTCCTCTTTCTGAAACATAAAACTACTGTGTTTTTATTTAGTTATTCAATGCATTATGTTTAGCGTAACAGCCGGCATCAAACCAACCCGGCTGATTGTTTCAAGTTCCGAGTGGAAGATCGTTTTCAGTGCTGCAAATCCAAAAAGGTGAAGTATACCTACAGGACAGAATACAGCCTGCCCCTCCCAATACCTTTAGAAGCTGCTATTAACAAAGAAGAGGTCACAGCTTTCGAGACAAGAAAAACAGAGTTGAAGGCCAAGGGTCTGAGGATGTGAGTCAACTCTCTGTAGTCCTAGCATGTAGCTTTAGAACCTGCGGGTGTAAACAAATAGTAGTATTCCTGATTCGATAGTCATCTCTAGTCTGTTAATTTAGGATGGATGTAATATCATTGATAACCTTTACTGTCACCAAAGTGTGTTAATAAAATAAAACCAAAATCTTGCAAAACTGTTGTTCCAATTCTGCAAATATTTACACACATTTCACACATTTTTGCGACTGAAACTTCGGCAAAAAGGCCTTTCCTTCGTTCCCATAATATATTTGATGAAATAGTGTTTGTTAAAAGTGAGGTTTAATGAAATTCAAAATACAATTGTAAATTATTCTTAAATGCACTAAATTACACCACCCAGAACTATATAAGGTGAAGGAATGAACTATCTAATTAGTTCAGTGTGTGTTGAAGGGGTTTGTCATCTGATAAATCCTTTTAATTTCAGTTGTTAATTTTATTACCTATATAAAATATAACGAACAACAATAGCATAGTTAGAGCCAAAATACAACGAAACACTAGAGACAAAGATAAATAGTACAAGAGAGTGATTACAACACAACATACCACTTCACCGTTTCACTAAGAGCGCTAGAATCACTACATACATCACATTTGGGGCATCATTATTTTACATTAGGTGGATTTTGAGTGTTAAGTCTATTGACTCCAAAATAACATTTTAAAACTCGGCTCTATTCAAAATCTATTCATAGAGAGCTCCTATGGTAATTGAAATAGTTGACTTAAAATATTGTTCAAATTTGATAAATTGCTAGATACATGTTAAGATATTACATCAAACAATATAATAAACGCCCCAGCCGAACTTTATAATTCACACATTGCTGGTCGCCGTTCAAAATTTCTAAAAGTTTTAGTTTTCATGCTCACACTATATTGAGAATTGTTGTCTTTCGAAAAAGGTATAACCTTACCAGTACAATCAGATGGATTAATTACTGGAAGAATGGTGTTATTGTACCTTTAACAAAGGCAAAGGCAGTAAGAGTGGATGTAAGAATTATAGGGCATTTAGTTTGTTGAGTATTCCACTAAAAGTTTTCTGGGAGAGGTTTAATTGACGGGTGCATGACAAAAACTTCGGACAAGATTTGGGGTGTGCAATCTAGTTTCTTGCTAGGTGGAGGTTGCATGAACTAGATATTTGCATTGCAGCGAGTGATTGAGAAATGTATGGCAATAAGGAAGAAAGTTTACTGTATATTTGTTGATCTGGAAAAAGTGTAAGATAGGGTGAATAGGAGTATGTAATGGAATGTTCTTAGAGAGTGGTGGGGATGCATCGTTAGTAAATGCTATTTTGGCGGTGTATCATGGAAATAAAGCGTGCGTTAGGGTGGATGGAGCTTTGAATGAATGGTTTGACATTGAACAGGGTGTTAGACAAGGTTGTGTTATGTATCCATGGTTGTTTAATCTATTCATTTATAAGTGTATGAGAGATGCTTGTGAAGACGCGGTTGGTCTACAAATGGACAATGCGACTGTGAGAGTGCTGTTATATGCAGATTAATGGCTGAGAGTGAAAGTGCTTGCAGAATGCTTTAAATTGTTTGAGTGTGGCGATATACAGAAGGGATCTTCGTATAAATGTCTCCAAAACTAAGGTGATAGTTTTTAATAAGAACGAATCAGGAAATTGTTGTCAGCTTAGTATAAATGGAAAACTGTTAGAACAAGTGAATGATTCGGTGTATCTGGGCAGAATGTTATGTAAAAAATAAAAATGGAAGGATGGCTGATATCAACAAACAGGTGAATGCATCTCGGAGAGCAGTTGGATGTATGTGGACTATTGGAAAGAATGAGGTAGTATCAAAAGAGGCAAAGATGGCAGTATATAGAAGTGTGTTGACACTAACATTGTTTTATGGTTGTGAAGTGTGAGTTTGTCGAGAGAAACATAAGACTAAGGTGAATACAGTTGGAATGAGATATCTAAGAAATGTATGTGAAAAAACTTGTATGGACAGAGTCATTAATGAATGGGTGCTGAAGGAGTGCGGTTTGAAAGGGAAGCCAATTGGTCACTGAAAGAAGCGTGTTATGCTGGTTTGGGTTTGTTGAGAAAATGTGTGCAAATCAAGTGATGAAGCAAATATATGAAGGTAGGGTGTGTGGATCAAAAGGAAGGAGTAGGCCATGTAAGACGTGGCTAAATTTTGTAGGCAAATGTATGAAAAATTAAAACATTAAGAATTTTAAGAATAAAATAGCATGTATGATTCGGTGTATGGATGTTGTTGAAGCGAAGGGACTATGCAAGGATAGGGAAGTGTGGAGAAAGTTAGTGAGTATGGATTAAGTACGGATTTACTGTTTTTTGAGCTATTAGCACAGTTTCTTGCCTAACCCATAAGGGAACAGCGTGATTATGTGTGTGTGTGTTTAAGTTGAATTTTTAGAAAAGGGAAAGAAATATCTAGTTTTGTAATTCAACTTGAATTAAATATATCTATGTAAATTTATATATGATTAATATTATGGTAATGCACTAGCATTATCTTGAAAAAGGATGAGAAAACCATTAGAATAATCACAATTTGTACCCAACTAGGTTTCAAAAATCCAAGATTAAAAATTATTATATATTCCTATATTCCACATTTCAAGTAGTATTTTAATATATTATTTATTTTAAAGCGTTTCTTATAGTTTTATATTATATTTGGAAGAAGATACAGGAAAGGTGGATAGAAACATATAAAAGGAACAAACAAAATATAGCTTTTACAATGAAAAGAAGAACACAGTTCACACTTTATATTGCTGCAATTTGACAAAGAAGTGATGGTTGCCTCTTAAAGAAAATCGATCGTCACCGCCCATTCCCCCGACCTAGGTTTCATTCTATCGTAACTCATTAGGGAGGAGTGTGAAACACAACTTCCTAAAAGAGGAGACCAAAGGGAGAAGATGGAAAATTGTAACAAAGGATAGGACACATAGATAGGAACATGTAAAAGGTATAACATAAAGGACAAACACAGGAAAAGGACATTGGATGTGAATATAATATAATTGTTTTATAGTAATAACTCAGTCCAATACGATGTTAAGCTGGAGTCTATGAATGTTAGTCACCAGATTGTTATCCATTGTGTCATGTATTTTGTTCTTTAACTATAAAGGTCTGTGGTGTCACATGCTATCACAAGCCTATGGTGTCACATGCTATCACAGGCCTGTGGTGTCACATGCTATCACAGGTCTGTGGTGTCACATGCTATATCAGGTATATGGTGTCACATGCTATAACGGGTCTGTGCTGTCACATGCTATCACAGGCCTGTGCTGTCACATGCTATCACAGGCCTGTGACTGTCACATGCTATCACAGGCCTGTGCTGTCACATGCTATCACAGGCTTGTGGTGTCACATGCTATCACAAGCCTATGGTGTCACATGCTATCACAGGCCTGTGGTGTCACATGCTATCACAGGCCTGTGGTGTCACATGATATCACAGGCCTGTGGTGTCACATGCTATCACAGGTCTGTGGTGTCACATGCTATAACGGGTCTGTGCTGTCACATGCTATCACAGGCCTGTGCTGTCACATGCTATCACAGGCCTGTGACTGTCACATGCTATCACAGGCCTATGGTGTCACATGCTATCACAGGCCTGTGGTGTCACATGCTATAACGGGTCTGTGGTGTTAACATAGATGAATTCATCTCTGAGTGAAAGGTGTGTTGTCATTCCAGTTCTCCTTAAAATGCTATTCTATTTCAAAATTCAAATTTAAACACCCTTTAAATGTTATTTTACTTTATCCATTACTGTTTCCAGCCTGTGGTCTGGGTCAGTTTTTTATCCAAGCCATATATTTTCCACTTCCGGCTGGCTAGGCTTGTCGTAGCTTCTTAAGCCATGTAATTAGGTTCTTCAAAATTAGCCCAAGTGCATAATATAAACAGTTTTCATGAAGAACTAACATTAGGTCAAGATATAAAATTGTGTCAGCTCCAAAAAGATGACATTTTAAATTCTACTTTCATCTTTTTACAAGAATCTTTTAAGAAATATGTTTAGTAAAAATGCATTCAAATAAAGTAATTTTTAATAAATAAAAATCTTGACAGTTTAGCTGACATAACAACATACATAATAACTCAGAGCTATTACTGTGTCTATTCAAAGTATAAATTATAATGCACTGGTAGCTCCAGTTAAGCTTGTTGGCGCTTTTAATTGAGATTCATAACAAAATTCATCCTGTTTCTTATTCATTGTAAGAGGAATTATGTGTATTGTGATTAAGCCAGGAATTTGGTAAATTACAATAAAAATCTGGGAAAATGCGGTTTTACTCAAAATATGAAATATAATAATTATTAAAACAGTAAATAATAATGTTATTCAAACTGAATTATTTTTGTAGCTGTGTAGTAAATTTTATAATTCCTAATAAACACTGTTAATACAAATTTAAAAAAATATGTTTATTTAAATTTTAAAACTTATAATTATTCATAAAAAAAGATTAATAGAAAAATGAGGGGGGAGGTGGGGGGATTAGAAGGATGTGACTTACTTTGTAGTCGGGAATTTTAGGAAATGATCAGGGGAAATCAGGGAAAAGGTCGGGAATTTCATTGGTCAAGTTGAGTAGACACCGTGGAAAGGGGATATTTTAAAAGTGTGGGTGGATAAAAAATGTCTTGCCAAGTACTTCTAAACCACACATCTTATAGAAGTATTTATTGGTGTGTTTGCCAAACATCACAAAAACTGATGATAATCCTGATTTGTACCAGCGACTAGGGATGTAACAAATTAACAGTAACAGTTGCACTGCCGAAACTGATGTGCGATGAAACTTATGCGAAGTGAAGGCTGTTGCAACAGCGCGCACACAACCAATAGCAGCGCTAGTCTGTGAATTAAGAAATTAACTCCGTTCAAATTTATCTCATGTTTCAACTTGTCACATTAGTCACTCACCACTGATGCTGATTATTGTTAGATTGTGTTGTCTCTTCAACCTGATTAGATATAGCGTTTAGTTGATGTAGTTAAAAAAAGTTACAATGTCATAAGTTTAAATAAATTACTACAAAAAAATAGTATATTCTAAAGCATAAAACATAACGTTGATTAGTTTATTTTAAATGTAACTGATGTATTAAATTTGTTTCGTGTCATTATATTGGCAGGAAAGATTTTTAAAATTACATCTGTTTTACAACATCAGTTAGACAATGCATTCTGATGCAGCAGAACACATTAGTTATAACTTAAAACAGGTGACAACACAGTCGAATGTTACCACCAGCCTGCTACTAACTGTTCCCTGACATCAGTTTAATTAAACTGATGTGTAGCTGCAACTGTTGCAGACACAACTGATTAGGGAGGACATCAACTTATTCCATCGCTACCAGCGACCACTCGCACTCTAATTTATTGTCGAGCATGATCCATCCCTTGACCCTGCTCTTGGAGCATGATCCATCCCTTGACCCTGCTCTTGGAGCATAATCCATCCCTTGACCCTGCTCTTGGAGCATGATCCATCCTTTGACCCTGCTCTTGGAGCATGATCCATCGTTTGACCCTGCTCTTGGAGCATGATCCATCAGCATGATCCATCGTTTGACCCTGCTCTTGGAGCATGATCCATCGTTTGACCCTGCTCTTGGAGCATGATCCATCACTTGACCCTGCTCTTGGAGCATGATCCATCCTTTGACCCTGCTCTTGGAGCATGATCCATCACTTGACCCTGCTCTTGGAGCATGATCCATCCCTTGACCCTGCTCTTGGAGCATGATCCATCCCTTGACCCTGCTCTTGGAAGCATGATCCATCCCTTGACCCTGCTCTTGTTTTCTTTTATTCTATTTTCTAAGGGTGTACCAAGTCCACTTTTTCAATTTGAAGCGAACACAAATTGAATATATGAAATATTATCAAAATCAAATGGAAGTTTGAATATTTTTTGTCACTTATTTTATGATTGAAAAAATATTATATTTGTGGTTATTTTATGCACTAAAATCACTTGGAGTTGTTTTTATTGCAAAATTGTTTGTAATATTACATATTAATATGAATAGTTAAGTTACTATCACAATTTAGAAGTTAATTACTTAATTTTTTTTTCCATATAAATATTAATTTGTAACGTGTACAACAGCTCAGAATCGTATTAATTTACTATATACTGAGTATTTTATTTCTAAATATTTGTATTGGCGAAGCTTTTTGGTTGTTGAAGCCAGAATTCTTTTCGAAGCCAAGTCGAAGCTTCAAAACTTGGCACACCCTTAATATTTTCTTATGTTTTGTATTATATAATTATAATATTAATATTAGCTACACAAGTGAACATTTGGTGTGCAGGGACCTGGACCATGTTGTGCGACCGAGGGTGAAACTGTTCTCTTGCCTCGATTCATTCTCCCAGTCAGAGATTGTGGAGCAGTTCTACAGCACGGCCATAAATGCCAAGACCACAGCCCGCAAGTAGGAGTTACATTGTACTCTAAAACATTACGTCTTATTCATATTTTTTGTTTTTCTATCACTTGTAAAAAAAAAATTATCACCGTATCTTATGAAGCTTACCCGTTCAGGCTATACACATAATATGTACTAATTATGCTTAAATGTTAATTTTGAGGAAGGTTTTGAATTCAGAGGAAGTTAACCTACATCTGTATAAAGATAGAGTGGTAAACCATAAGAACAACCCTTCTCAGTACACCTGACCAGGATTCGAACCTCGATCTCCCTGCCATCGACAATCTAGTCCATTGTAAGAAACCAAAGCAGTTAGCACACAAATTAATTTCTCTTCTTGCCAACAAATTAAAAAAAAAATGCTATGCCCAATATGTTCTTATTTACCATGGGTATGTTCTTAAATAAAATACTGGTGTTTTAACTCTATTCTACATAAAAAGTTTGTATCCTAGATCTTATTGGAAGTATCATGGTATTTTTGAACATTGTCATTAAAACAGTAAATATCAAGTTCAGCTCAACATATTTAATTTTGGAACATTTCTGGTTAATACACTTGTAACCATATTCCACAATTTTTGTACACACATGCATACACGCGCACCATGTGTTGAAATATGCCATTTTTATTCACGAGATTGAGATTACTCAGTAGTTCTTTAAGCAAAACCTCTTCACTTGTTGAGGTAAATTTTATATATCTATTTAACCCACACAATTGTTGATATTAAAATAGTTAATTGAAGAACTGTCTCAAGTCTTATTAAAACCAATCTAAGTTGTTGTCTTGTTGTCCACAGAACCACTCGCCTAGCTTCGTTCCCCGACTACCTTCTTATTCACTTGAAGAAGTTCACTCTAAGAGAAGACTGGGTACCCATCAAGTTGGATGTTGCCGTAGAGATGCCTGATATTCTGGACCTGAGCTCTCTGAGAGGCAGTGGCCCACAGCCTGGGGAGGACCCCTTGCCAGAACTTACAGGGACACCGCCACCCCCACCACAACTCGACCAGAACATATTGGAACAGCTCATGGACATGGGGTATATCTACACTCACATATTTATAGAATACATTTTCTTGTAATTAAACCAAAAATTACAAACATTTTCTTATATTTTATGTGAGTTGTACTATGATTTTTTCAATAATTTAACACAAATTTTCAATCACATACACAATACTACTCATTTTAAGATTGATCCTTATTTTTAAATGATCCAAAACCATTGTATAGTAGGATTTTGCTTAGAATAAACTTAGAAATTACATACTTTTTTTATAGTCAACATTTATAACATTTTACTATAATATTGGTATTATTTTAATTTATGGGTAATTATATTATTTATCAGAATTGATAGTTACAGATCATATGACTTCACACATGTATGCTCGAAAGTAGGCCTAGTAGCTTTACTAGTGCCAGCTAAGAAACTTCCTATGAACATATAAATATCAGGAATCACCGAGCTCAAGGTTTTTAAAATCAGGTTTTGCTTGAGTAAGCTTCTTAGAAATCTCCCGAGTGTCAAGTCGAGTCTGAGTTCAATAAATATGTAATACTAAAAACTATATAAACAAGAAGTAATTATTAAATTGAATTTAATTTAGAAAAAAAAATCTTTGCTATATAAGCACTAATATTTTTTCAATGGAAATTAAAATAACTCGATTTTGTTAAAATAAAATTATAATTTTGAGTTGTAATAAAGAATAAGATTAATTTTTAAAAACTTATGATAGTTATTAACTAAAAATATTAATCAAAAAGATACTTCCTACATATGTGTAGTGCAGCTATTTAATTGGTGCTGACCTATACCTCAATTTTATCTTTTGTGGTGCTGACTGACAGCTCACAGCTGACTTCTGATAGCTTTGAAAAGTAACTATGTATCCTTCCGCCGAACCATATGATCTGCAAAAACATGTGTTTATCAGCTGTCACTTCTGACAGCCAAAATTGAGGTCTATACAAGAAACATATATGACTGTTTTATTTATTTTTTATTTATATATATTAATTTTTTATTTATTGTTGACCTTGATATGTTGATGTTAGGGCTAGTATTAATTATTTATTTTTTCCATGATATTATTTTTTTTTAATTTAGTATTTAATCCCATATTGGTTTTTATTATTATAAATAAATAATTTTTAAAATTTTATTTATTTTACTAATAATTATTTGTTGATAGTTTTATTAATAACATTATAAATGTGATAATATATTATTGTTTATAAAATTTTAAAATATTATATTTTATTTAAAAAAAATTTAAATTTTGCATTTAATCCCATATTAGTTTTTATAATTATAAATAAATAATTTTTAATAGTTTTTTTACAAATAGTATTATTAATAACATTATAAATGTGAAAAATCTGAATGTACTAGTATTCCTATAGAAAAATATATAGACTTATGGTGATCGTTAGTACTAAACCAAATATTAATGCAAGATTCTTTGATGATTGAATAGTTTGGCTGAAGAATTATAAGTAGGCCTAACCGATATTTTGGAAGCCAGTCATATCAATTGAAAAGTGGGCCTTTACAATGCTTTAATTATTTAAATATTGTATAGTTATGTGGAAAAACAACTTTTACTCACAGATTTAATTCCTTTTTTGAGCACTTCATAAAGGTCTAAGCATATTTGTATTAAGTCCCTTAACCTAGTGGTAGCCTACTGTTTAAAAACTAAAACCTTTGTGGCTATGTAGGACCTTCTTGCAACTAAATGTCAACGCCGATGAGTAGTGTAATAATTAAAAATTAAACATTTTGTGCTATTGTATGAGTACTATATAACAATTCAAACTTTTGTTTATAAAATGAAAAATAATATTCTTACCTCTAGAGAAATTCTCGAAGAAAACATATTCATTATGCTCGCCTTTACAATCTGTTATATTATTTTGTTTTAATATGTAGGCCTATTTATGATAACTTTAAATAATTTAACAAACAAAAATCAATATCCAAGAAAATATGTTTAGGCCTATAAAATAAATGACAATGACAAATCAAAAGCTATCCTAACCAACAAAAATCTATTTTAAATTCACTACTTTTAAACAGTTATAACAAAGTCTCTAATAAAAATACAATAACTTATAACTTGAAATCTTAGCCTGGTATTTTATTTATCAACACTGGAGAAACACTCGCAAGTATTTTTTATTACACTTCACAGATGTATTTGGAATAATATAAACATCATAAAACTCGAGGTTTAGCCTAGAGGCCAACACAACACAATCTTGGGGTTAAAATATTTATTTAATAGTCTTGATACACTTAAATTTTCGAATAATGTATATCGATCACTCAGAAACACTCGCTTTTCTTTTTATCACACGCTTTTATTTTATATTTAATAAATAATTATTCTAAGATCACTAAAAAAACGTTTATTTTCCAAGGATAATATGTTCACACCGAAATAATATTCTCAAAAGAACACACAGACTAAGTAGCCGAATTAATATTCAAAAAAGACACTGTATTATTCAAAGTTGTAATAAAATTATTAACGGTAGCAAAGATACGCCTGTAAATACTCAACTACAATTTTACAAGTATTAAATATTTTTTTCGCTTCAAAATTTTTACTCGCGCACGTGGTTTTATTAACTGTATTTTATACGAGAATTCACTGTTATAATGTCTATTTAAAATTGTTAGATTTTGGTTATGAAAATAACCGTTTGGTTGGTTGTTAAGTTTTGAAGTTTTCTTTTGCTGTTTAATTCAAATTAATTATTAAAAGCAAGAGAACGTTAAAAGTGGCCTTAAATGCTGAAAACAAATATGGCCACTGGATAGAAGCTATGCTGCCGGTGATGACGTAGGGAACTTATTTCAGTTTTTACGGCGAATCGTATCCATACACAGTGTTTACAAAATTTAAACTTAATATTATTTCAAAAACATTTTGTATCTTTTTTACTCTTTATTATCACAAACCATTTATTTATGTTAAAGATATGCGAGGCCAGTTATAAAAATATGAATAACTGAATATAATACCATTAAATGTAAAATTTCACGCTCTATTTAAACTGTAATGGCCACAAGAATTAAAAGAAAAGCTAGAATGAATTTACTAGACTTTTTTTTCTTAAATTAGATTATGTACAAGAAAATTATACTGTAATCCTTGGGGAAGCATTGTTAAAAGTGATTGATAATATTTTTAGTGATAATAATAGTGACACTTAGCAAATAATTATTATTTACAAATATGTTGACAAAAGTTACTTTCAGACAATGTTGGCATTACTGATACCATCTGCTCGCTTCTGCTAGCTGTCATGTAAAACCACAAAAGTGGAAATCAGCCTATAGATACCATCACACAGAGAGAAAAACATCTCTATATTAGCTGATGTGAATTCATTATATACATTAAGGAAAGCTTACTTTCACTTTTTGAGGTATGATTTGTTATACAGTGAAATCTCCCTTAACGGACACCTCTGATTAGCAGATTCTTCTTTATAACGGACAGTTTAAATTTTCCTGTTAAAATAACATGGGGTCTTCCAGTGAAACAACTTCCCAACAATCAGGGCTGCTACCCATCTGTGAAACCGGGAAATGTCAGGGAATTTCTCAAATTTTCCAAAAATGACTGGAATTTTAAAATATAGAGTCAAATTTTTGAAAGTGTTTAACTATATCGCTAACAACTTATTGTTTCCTTCTTCTTTTTTTTCTCTCTTATTAATTAATCAAAATTGTGAGCGTAATACGTGAACTTCACTGTGAAGGCTATTTCTATAGGTGACATTACGTAATCCAAGAATATCGGTGCATGTGTAAACAATCAGCATATGCGCTGTGGTCAGCATTCTATTTGTGAGAAAGTGTCTGCACAGCCTACAATTTTATACGTAATACGCATGTGCATACATGATCTTTTGTGTTCTTAGTTCCAAAATGGTGACAAAACTGCGATTTATAATTATTTTCTATATCATTTGTACCTTAATTTAATTTTTTTTAGATTAATTATGATGCTACAGCGTTATAGTACAATTGTTTATTTAACGCATAAAAAGTGTGGCAAATTCATTTTTTCAATTTAGTGACCCTTTGCGCATGCTCAAATGCAGATTTCTTTTTGTGTTTCTCAATTCTAAAATGACATGCATATTTGTTTTGAAGACCAAAGCGTTGCCTCTCAACCATCCACTTTTTACAACTAGAAATAAAATTCATTTATTCTCCAAAACAAGCTTTAACAAACAAGTAAAAAAGTATTTATTTATTTATGATAGGCCCAGGTCTTATAAGTCTTTTTTATCTTTAAACTTGGTTATCATTAATATGGAGTTGGGCCATGGACTACCTGCATTGCATGTAATGACGGGAAGGTTGAGATTTGAATCCCAGTTAGGTTCACTTGGGGTAGGCTACCCATTCTTTCTCCATGCTAATGTGTGTGCATTTATTCTAAGCTACCTTTCTCATTTCTGTCACATTATATTGAGTTGCTGGGGACTATTATATTTTTATCTGGAAAACCTCTAAATGTCAGGGAATTACAATGTTAAAAATTAATGGCAACCCTGATATTGGACTTTCTCAATAACGTAAATGGACACTTCTTGAGATACATATTTATGCATACAATTCTCTAAATAGTAGACAAAAATTGAAAACACCACTCCATTTATAGTATATGGAGGGTGACCTAATGGTTTAGAGGTAAGGTGTCGGACTTCTGTGCTGGGGGTCTGGGGTTCAATCCTCGGCCCTGGCACAGATTTATCTGATTGCCAAACCCTTCCTTCACCTCTGACAAGATGTGTATTAATCACAACTTGTGAATGTGAGGAATGCCAGGCCTCCACTGTGGTTCGGATTCCACATTAAACTGTAGGTCCTCCATTTCATCTCACAATCACCCTACCATTACACATTAGCGTAAGTGCGTATAAACCGAACGGGTAGTAAGACACGGTGATAATGATGATAGTAATAATAATAATAGATTATGATGATGATGAAAAGGAGGAAGGAGGTGTGATAAAACTAAAGAAAAAGGAAAAATAAATAAACTACTAAGAGTAAATTTGATGAAGGATCCCACCTAGGGAAATAGGAAAAATGTGGGAAGAATCCAATGCACAAAGGTGACATCATCTTCCTTTCTTCTGTCTTCTATAGTAGAAGTAGTAACACACACATTTTAACACAAATATAATAATATTTCGGTAGTGTTGCCTTTATCAAACAAAAGAAGAGAGTACAAATAACACAAACACTGGATTACTCCATTTTGAATTTGTAGAAAAACTTTTAGAAACACATTGTGCCAACTGTTTCACCTAAACTCAAAACCTTCTCAGTTCACCCCCAAGAGTCACTTTCAAATGGCCACCCAATCTCCACAATATTCTAGTCCATCCCAAACTTCCTGACCCCAAAGAGAATCCGAGAAGAAAAACCGACTACCGAAGGTTCATACCTCTGCGGTAGCACCTGTTGCAGCACATATGGAATCCACCTACCCGCTACATCCTTCAACAGCAAAGTTACCAAATTGGAATACAAAATCCCTGGTTATTACAAATACAAAACAAATAGCTTGGTATATCAACTACAGTGCAAATCATGTGATGCGGAATATATAGGCCTTACTACAGGTTCTCTCAGACAGCGAATGAACAATCATTGTTTTGACACAAACCACAAAGATCCGGACAAAGCCTGTACCCATCCATGCTGGTGTCCACAACCAGGACTTTTAAACCTGCTACACCACCAACATATTAAGAGCATTTCCCAACAGTGCAACAGTTCTCAACTCAAGACAATGGGAACTGGCCCACCAATGGACTACCAAATCAAGACTACCACCAGGCCTCAACAGAAGATAGTTTTATTCTTTCTATAAGATTAACATTTTTCAAATGATTATTATTATTTTATTTATTATTATTATTTATTTATTTTCTCATTATTATTATAATTTTTTTATTACTATCATTATTATTTATTTTCTTATTTCTATTTTTTTTTAAATAGGTCTAAATAAATAAATAAAAAAATTTATCTTTATTCCCAAAAACAGTTGGCACAATGTGTTTCTAAGAGTTCTTCATTAAATTCAAAATGGAGTAATCCAGTGTTTGTTATTTGTACTCTCTTCTTTGTGTTTGATGAAGGCAACAATGCCAAAATATTATTCTATTTGTGTTAAAATGTGTGTGTGACTATTTCTACTATAGAAGACAGAAGAAAGGAAGAAGATGTCACATTTGTGCATTGGATTCTTCACACATTTTTCCTCTCTCCCTTGGTGGCCTTTCTTCATCAAATTTACTCTTGGTAGTTTATTTTTCTTTTTCTTTATTTTTATCAATTTTCTTTACTATAAAATGAAACTGGACAAAGAGAGAGAGTAGCTGCCTCTTTAAAGAAAATTGATCGTCAGCACCCTATCGCTTGACCTAGATTTCATTCTATCGAAACTCTTCAGGAGGAAATATGCCACACAACTTTTTAAAAGAAAAACAAAAAAGCGACAAAGGGAATTGGTAAAGACATTTCAATAGGAACAAATAACATAAGGACAAACACTAAGAAAGAAGTGAAACTAGTAATTTTTTAATATGTACAGTCAACGTATGGTATGTGCATATGATGATATTTTATACACAGACAAACATACAAATAGAACATTAGTACTTTCACCTAATTTGATGTGCAGCAAGCTTCTAGTGATTTAATAACTCAACTAACCTATTAATGCTATTAAAAACATAGAATCACACAATTTAAATAATAAACTATAGCTAAAGTATTATTATTAGCACCGCTTCTTACTACCCATTCGGGCTATATGCACTTACACTAATGTGCAATGGTAGGGTGATTGTGAGATGAAATGGAGGACCTACAGTTTAACGTGTGATCCGAACCACGGTGGAGGCCTGGCATTCCACATATTCACAAGTTGTGATTAATACACGTCTTGTCAGAGGTGAAGGAAGGATTTGTCAATCACATAAATGTGTGCCGGGACTGAGGATTGAACTAAAATAGTAAATACTCTATTTAGATCTATCAAGTCTTCATTAAATAAAACTACGTAATAATTCTTAATTTTCTTGTCTCTGTCTAGTGAAAGCTTCTCTGACAAGTCTAATATGCCCCCAGATTCCCACCAGAGGCATGCAAGAAAGCTGTGTTCTTTACAGACAACAGAGGACTGGAAGAGGCCACTTCGTGGGTCATGGAACATGTTGGGGACTCAGACTTTGGTGATCCGTTTGTTCCTCCAGGCACAGATGCCAAGGCAGGTGGGTTAGTGGTCCCCTTGTTCCTCCAGGCACAGATGCCAAGGCAGGTGTGTTAATGGTCCCCTTGTTCCTCCAGGCACAGATGCCAAGGCAGGTGTGTTAATGGTCCCTTTGTTCCTCCAGGCACAGATGTCAAAGCAGGTGTGTTAATGGTCCCTTTGTTCTTCCAGGCACATATGTCAAATCAGGTGTGTCAATGGTCCCTTTGTTCCTCCAGGCACAGATGTCAAGGCAGGTGTGTTAGTGGTCCCTTTGTTCCTCCAGGCACAGATGCCAAGGCAGGTGGGTTAGTGGTCCCTTTGTTCCTCCAGACACAGATGCCAAGGCAGGTGGGTTAGTGGTCCCTTTGTTCCTCCAGGCACAGATGCCAAGGCAGGTGGGTTAGTGGTCCCTTTGTTCCTCCAGGCACAGATGTCAAGGCAGGTGGGTTAGTGGTACCTTTGTTCCTCCAGGCACAGATGCCAAGGCAGGTGGGTTAATGGTCCCTTTGTTCCTCCAGACACAGATGCCAAGGCAGGTGGGTTAATGGTCCCTTTGTTCCTCCAGACACAGATGTCAAGGCAGGTGGGTTAGTAGGCCCTTTGTTCCTCCAGGCACAGATGCCAAGGCAGGTGGGTTAATGGTCCCTTTGTTCCTCCAGGCACAGATGCCAAGGCAGGTGGGTTAATGGTCCCTTTGTTCCTCCTGGCACAGATGTCAAGGAAGGTGTGGTTTTGGCTCTTACTTTCAAAAGCTCTCATGTCTGGCTATAGTTGGCATTTATTACTGTCCCATAATTCAAGCCGGACTGACTGCATCGAAGCCGATTTTCATTTAATTTTCAGGCAAATGCAATTGCAGCCACTTTAAATTCCTTCTGGTGATCATGTTCCATTAATATTTCTGTTATCCACTACTGGTAATATAAAACATGTTAAATTATAAAGGCAAACAATATAATGTTAAGACACATTTATAGATCTGACCATGTAATTAAGTTTGAAAGGCCCAGATTAATTTAGTCATTATTAAGGGTGAGCAAGTATTAGAAATTCCGAGCCCAAGTCAAGTTTTAGTTGTTGTTCGAACTTGGCTCGAAGATTTTTACAGAACCCACAAAATTTGAGCACTTTTTGATTTTAGCTATAAAAAAAATTAGTTTTATTTATTTATTATTTATCTTACTACCCGTTTGGGTTATACGCTTAAGTACTAATTACGCTAACGGATTAGGAATGGGAAAGGTTGAATTTAGAGGAAGTGAACCCACATTTGTGTGGAGGGAGAGTGGAAAACCATTTAGGGAAAACCACCTCCCAGTTCACCCAACGGAGATTCAAACCTCAATCGCCTCATCCTCGGCAGACTAGCGCGTTAGCCAACTATGCCACTGAGGCGGGTCAAATGAGTTTAATTAATTTTATTCAATTTAAAATTTATATTTCATAGCAAATATAGTCATTCAATATTTCCTTTTGTTTGATTTTTTTTAAAAAATCTAAAATTATATTAAATTTATTTAAAAATCTGAACTTTTGTGATTATAACTTCTTTGACAAAAAATGTCCCCTAATTAGGTTTTGTAAATCAATAAAATAATCTGTAAGTTTTCGTGAATCATTTGTTTATGCTTTCTTATCTCATCCTCCAAACTGTCCTCATAATTAATGATAAACTGTTGAGGAAATAACTCTAGCCTGACGAGTGCTTGATGTTGTCCCTCAACCATTCTCAGCCGTTCCTGGTAAATGGCTTAGGTAGTGTTGTCATTACTTTACTTTCGGTTAATGTATAAGCAATTTTTTTTTATCACACAGGTATCCTAGTAATTTCACAGTATTTGAGTTTTCGTCGAATTTAGAACTCCATTTGCACAATTTTTTTAAAAACACAGAAGTCTTTCTTCAGTGAAGTGGAGTCCCCTATTTTACGACCACAGTTATAACCTCACCCGCACATTTACCAACCTTCAACATATTTAAGCCTCATTGTGGGTCTGCAACAAGCAGGATACTGGCTCATTTTTTATATCTGAAGCCTCTTGGAATATATAATTTAACTGCTCATATTGAAGTGTCATATTTTTAATTTAATCTCTGTCCTCTCATTCTGGGTGAATTTGACCCATCCTATTGCTTATATGCAATAACTTTACTTGAAATTGATGTGTTTGGGAATCTAAAGGGATTTTTGAATCTTTGACTTTGATTGAAAATTGTGAAAGTTTTTTATGTTATTATATATATAAGGAAAACCTATTTTCACTTTATTTTATTATATGAATTTCTAAATGTTCTGCTGGAATGTTTGACTGAACTACGCTAGACAGCGGTCCCTGTATTTTTTGTTCCATAATTTGACACAGTTGTGTCTTGATTGCCTCTACTTTGAAACTGGAGCCTCGACACTAGTTGTAGTTTCACAACTAAGTTCCTCAGAGTCCAACTTTTAAACATCCAAAGTTAACTCATTTATAGTTATTAAATCATGAATTTCCTAATTACTTGAATAAGGAATGTCAGTCCATTATTATTCAAATTAACTTGGCCTACATTTGTTATTTGATGATAATGCTTGATGCTGTACATAGAGCACTGTGAATTGGGGATTTTGTTCCAACCTAATATATGTATAAATAATATGAATACTTGTTTATTTAAACAAATGAACGGTTCTATTAATCTGGTGTAATACTGAATCTATTTGGGGCTATACCAATATTTAAGTATTTGGAGTGCATATATGCATTACGACCCTCCTCCTCAAACAGACAAGTAGCCCCTTTGAACATCCTGAGATTGCCCACCCTGCACACCTAGCTGACAAATCATTCGGGCCTCATAAACTAGGCATTTAATTATGTCTGCTGGCTACTTGCGTTTTTCTTACAATTAATTTAGTCTATGATATGTTAATGCCTGACTTATACTAATAGACTACAGGGCAATTTAAAGTAAAATGGGGGTGTTTCGTTAAATGAACAAAGTTTGAATCCCACAAAACTAAACAAGACATATCACCCCGCCCCCTTCTCCACCAGCTGATTCTCTTGGTTAGTGAGAACTATTCTTAAAACTGACTCAACTTTGACCACCCATCCTTAATTTTGATGACTGACCTGGAATACAATGTGGGGTGCACCACGCCTGCTTTTGGATGCTGGCTGGAGTCCTACTGGCCAGCTTGTCTTGGAACAAGTAATGCACCTCAATTGTGCGGCTGCCTGACTACAAGCATTGAATTGGACTTTCCTGATTAAAAGAATCCATTTCTTCCATGCCACCCGGGAAAATAGTCTGGACCTTTGAAAAAAATTTTCCTGCTGTCATCTGGAAGATTGTGCATGAATTGTGTATGCTCTGCTACCATGTAATACCCTTTGGTGTCTTTGTGCAAACCATGTAATGTTCTTCCTTCCTACAGGACCTTGTGTGGTTCCTGTTCTTATGTTCATGTGGCCTCTTGTTACATCTTTCGCTCTTGGGTAGGCTTAGCTCATAAAGAAAAACACTCAGTCTTAATTGGTGATGAGTTTAGTGATAGAACTTCTGAGTAATACACTGGGAGCTCCCAACATCGCTGCTCGCTTATTGTACCAGAAAACATATCGAGCCTTACCACTAGTCAACCCCTCTCGTGCGCCATCACTAGGTGCATACGCGAAGCTTTGAAAAGCATGGAGGTTAGCGCACTGGCGCATACGAATCGCTGTAAACAAAGTAGCGTCCACACTACAAGGTCCATACTTAAGTAAACTTTTGATCACATTTATAACCTATTGAAAAACTAATCAATTTGTTTATAAAAAATAATGATTCGCTGAGTTCGTGTGAATACGCCCATATTCACCCAAATGAAACCAACATGTGTTTCATAACGAGGATGGTTACACTAGAAGAACACAGTTCACACTTTACATTGCTGTCATTGGCTAGAGAAACAATGTTTGCCACTTAAAGAAAATCGATCGTCACCGCCATATCCCCCGACCTAGGTTTCATTCTATCAGAACTCATCAGGGAGGAGTGTGAAACACGCAACACAACTTTATAAAAGAGGAAATCCAAAAACACAAAAGGGAGAAAAAAGAAATTGATAAAGGATGATACAACACTTAGATAGGAACATGTAAAAGGTATAACATAAAGGACAAACTCAGGAAAAGGACATCGGATGCGAATATATAATATATCTCCATAAGGAAAACCTCTTTTTGCTTTATGAGGTAATTGTATTGTATTTGGAAGGAGGTATAGGAAAGTTGGATAGAAACATATAAAAGAGACTAACACAATATGGCTTTTACAATGAAAAGAAGAACACAGTTCACACTTTATATTTCTGCCATTGGACAAAGAAAATTGATCGTCACCACCCAATCCACCGACATGTGTTTTTTTGTTTCCTCTTTTAGGAAGTTGAGTTGCACATTTCACACTCCTCCCTGATGAGTTCCGATAGAATGAAATCTAGGTCGGGGGATTGGGCGGTGACGATCAATTTTCTTTGAGAGGCAACCATTATCTCTTTGTAGAATGGCAGCATTGTAAAGTGTGAACTGTGTTCTTCTTTTCATTGTAAAAGCCATATTGTGTTCATCCATTTTATATGTTTCTATCCACCTTTCCTATACCTTCTTCCAAATATAATACAGCTAACTCATAAAGCGAAAAGAGGTTGACCTTAGAGTGAAATGTATTGTGTGTCTGTGTATGTGCGTGTGTATGCACAATTTTGGTTTTTCGCATATTTACCTTAGTGGTGTAGGAGCAAGGAATTTTAAATTTAAAGGAAATTTACACTCATTTGCATGAAGAGTGAATGGGAAACCATTTATGTAAAACACCCTCATTTTACCTCACAAAAGTGAAAAAAAGGTTTTCCTTCAAGAGTAATATTTATCATATACTAGCAGAAGTCTTTGCTTCAAACAGACAGGAAAAAAAACTCTTCATTTTATTTATGTCGACCCAGTTTTTAATTAATTTTGAATTTGAGAACTCTGTGTGTGATAAATATTGTGCAATGCTCATTACACACACACTCAAACTCTTCATTTTATAAATATAATATTTATAATTAAATTCCTGTGCTTGTCCTTTATGTTATTCATTTCCTTTACATACTCACATCACTAGTATACTATTAATGTCCATATGATACAGTAATAAATAACTAAACAATAGTAATAACAACCCGCCTCG
>CABFWB010003140.1:0-54510 GCA_902151455.1 Timema bartmani
AGAACACAAGGCCATCTCTCACTCCATACATTGCATTGTTAGAACACAAGGCCATCTCTCACTCCATACATTGCATTATTGTAATTGCACTTAACCTAAATTTCAAATATATTCTGGATGTTTTATCAAAGTTTTATTTTCTGTTGTTGATCAGCTGGCCGCTTGGTGATTAATCCTTGCTGTGGACAATTTTATTTCTAAAAGTTTTATTGGACAAAGTCCCCGACTATCTTATTTGTTGGCACAGTCATGTCATTAAGGATATGGACTGTGTGGACAGGAATACAATTTCTACAGATTCTATGGATATGGAGTCTGTAGAAGGGGCTCTAAAAGATTTCAGCCTAAGCCAATGGTCTATTTGGTAGTGCAGATTTCATTGAGATTGTATTGATCCATTACAATATCATCTTTCACTAATAACTAGATTGAAATTGTTGTGAAAACTTCGTTTTAGTTTCTTCATTCTATATTGTAACCAAATTCTTGCACATGTGCATAAGCATGACTCAACTTTGGCTAAAGATATGTGGTAGAGGGGTGGAAAAATGACATTAAAATCATATGTTGACTTTGATAATGGAGATTACTATGCACAACAGGGACTATTGTGTTACTAATGTAAATGAAAGTAGCAAAGAAATGTGATTCCCTGACTTTTCCGTGACATCTTGTTTCCAGGTCACTCCCTTCTTATAATGAATGGTTTTCCTGTGAAGCCTCTATTTGGAGTTTTCCCTTTATTGTTGTGGCTCTTTAGGAAATATGTTATTAAGTGCCTGTTCTGGAGATTACTCTCTATGATGCCTTATTAAAGTAGCTACTCTAATTAAATAGTTCAATATTGACTCCCAGGGTTTCTGTTTGCCATTTCTACCTTTCTATCTTCCAGCCTTTCCGGATAATCTACAGGGAAACCACTCGTCTCACATGTCCACTAGAGATTCTGCTTTAACAAGAGTTATGAAAGAACTTTAACAGAAGAAAGCATCTGGATGAACCATTAGCACAGCATTGTTGCACTAGCAAGGCCTGTGTCTAAGTATCTTAATTCAAAGATTATTGTTTATGTGATTAAAACTATAATGCTGTATTCTGGATGAGTTAAATGCTGGCATTTGATGTAAGGGGCCTTCATGCACTTATTATACGTATCATCATTGAGGTTCAAAATGGAGCAGGCAGAATTCACAAACCAGGCCTATCCAATTAATGAATGCATTTTACCTGCAACTTCACTGGTGCCGAGATTCTTGATGGCATCTTCGTGGTCCACGGGCTGGCTGCTGAGAGCTTGAACAGTGACCCGTGCCACCACATTTGTGATGAGACTAAGACTCTTCTCTTTTGAGTCTGTGAACAAGTCCAGTTCCAGATCCATCTGCTTCTGCAGCACCTGCACACATTACAGACATTCTTCAACCCAACAAAGAGAACACCAGTCCTCTGTGACAGACACCAATAATAAACAAGGAGAACACCATCATAGAATGTCATTAATCATTGGCCAATGTTCCTCGTAGATGCACTGACAATCTTAACTACCACTTTAGTCCATTCTTGCTAGTTAACCAGAATGTCCGGCATACTTCAAGTGATATTTTTCAAAGTTTGATAAGTTAAAACCACTCGAAAGTCTGGCTTCTAGCATGGCATCACCAGCTGCTTGTTTCAGCATTTCGCGAATCTCTGACACAGTCTTTCCGAATATGAAACAAAACTTGATGCACACACAGTGCTCCTTCAAATCTGCCATTTTTCTTAGAGGAAAAAACAACAAAAAACAAGACCACCCCTAAGCATAAAAACACTTTAACTTAAAAATAAATTTTCATGTGTTCTTTTCATCGCTACCTAGCAGCCCAAGTCTATACCATGTTCATTTGGCTTTCCATCTGCCAGTCGGGGAATATATATCTTTAAGGAAAACTTATTTTCACTTTTTTGAGGTAGTTTATAATAAATATTTGGAAGAAGGTAGAGAAAAGGTGGATAGATGTATAAGAGATATATTATACATATTCGCATCCATTTCCTGTGTTAATCCTTCATGTTATTTGTTCCTTTTACATGTTCCTATATAAGTATTCTACCATACTTTACCAATTTCCTTTTTCTCCCTTTTGTGTTTTTTGGTTCTCTCTTTTAGGAAGTTGCGTTGTGCGTTTCACACTCCCTCGTGATGAGTTCCGATAAAATGAAACCTAGGTTGGGGGATTGGGCAGTAATGATCGATTTTCTTAAAGAGGCAGCCACTACCTCTTTTTCCAGTGGCAGCAATGTGAAGTGTGAACTCTGTTTGTCCTTTAACATGGTTGGAACGATGTTAGTTGTGTACTTGGTTAGTGGACTATTTACCTGCTGTGAACTACAATACTTAACTTAAGATATTTGTGTAGTTCTTGGCCTAGTTAAGACTTAGCACATTAACTTATTGAAGATATAATACACTTTAAATTTTTAATTTGATGTTATTTTAGATTACTGTACATATCAAAGGGTCATTCTGAGTCTGACACCTTAGCTCAGTCATTAGCAAGTCTGCCTACTGAGCTAAGGGTCCTGGGTTTGATTCCCGGCATGGCCGAAAATTTATCATGATGAAAATATGGGTTTGCCCCTTCACATTGATAAATTAACGGCCGGGGACTGGATGTTGTGCCCGTCCTACTCTTAAGTTAGATTATAGAGCATATGAAGAAGCTACAACAGGCCTAGCAAACCGGTAGTGGAAAATATATGGCTTGAATTTTTAAAAAAGACCCAGGCCACAGGCTGGAAACGGTACTGTATGTAAAAAAAACCAAAGGGTTAATCTAGATTAAATAACCCAGACAAAAATGATTTTGTTAAGAGACATTTTTGAATTTTTTTTTCAATTATTTTTTAAATATTCCAGTACATAAAAACAATTTTAAAAAATCCTTTTACTTGTTTTTCCAGTACAGTCATTTTTCCTAAAGTATCCACTAAAGGTGGTGAATTTTGATGTTAACAGTAACTTAAAAAGCTCAATAACGAAAAGAGCTATAAACTTGGGACAGAAAAATTTTCACTGCTCTTTGAGTGGACAACATTTGATGTTTTTATCAGTTTTATCCAACTGCAACCTAAGTGGCTGAAATTAAGCCCAAAATTCAGCAATGGCTTTGTTTACAAATTCAGATTTCAATCATTTTAAAAATTACATAGGGGATGAAATTAAATGTCCCCTACTTTTTACCCTACCACCCAAGTCTTAGTCTGTGAAATCTCCAGACTATAACCTTCCCCCTCCCATTCTAATTATTCCTAAATATGGCCGCTCACTCAACTTTACAAATATTCACCCCTCAGGTGGGGAAACAGGAAATAAATAAATAATTTTAGACTTGCCCGAATTTATTGCTATGGAGCGCGATTAATGAGTCCCAAAAATTATTACTGTTAATTGTGACTTGTCCATAAAACCGGGAGTATCTTAGTGATCATACATCTGTGATATTCCAGCACAGAGTCTGGTGACTCCTTCCTGTTGGTGTGGTAAGCTCCAAAGCTGAGTTTTCTCAGGACCCCAATAAGGGTGTGTTACATCTTAACCTCCAAAATTCTATTCAACGTAGTTACAAGGGTGTCGCCTAGGTAGGTGTAGTTCGGACACATCACCTGATGGGCGGCTGATACCAGTGGTAAAAGTTACCGTTAGCACATTCATACGTAGATACAACTGTTACAGTGAATGTGTTTGTTCCATTGGTGTAAGAAATGTGAGTTAAATAAGGTTCCATATCAAGAAGACTGATATAGATTGACAGAAAATGGTTCATATTCAAGATGTCAAGTTCTGACGAGAAGTAGAGCCATCGAAAGCTCTGAGAGATTGTTTACTGTCACGCATATAATGGGGGTTCCAACTATAGTATGTGTACATCTAATAAGAAGTACATTGTTTTATCACATCATGGTGTGTTTTATTATAGAGAAAGACCGAGGACTTATATTAATACAGAGGTGACTCCAGTAGACTCTCGCCCCCCCTCCCCTCGGGACAAGAATTGCGAATACATGGTATCTCCCACAGACCTAGAGCGAAAAGGACCCCTCCTCTACCCTTCTATGCAAAAAAAAAGTACCAAATGAACAGTTAGCTCCCCATATTTCATGTTTTTGTCGGCTTCTTGAAAGATGTTCTTGGGTCTGGATGTTTGAAGAGTTTCATATAAATCAAGTCAGAACAGTTGAAACTAGATTGTGGTGTTGCCGCCGTGAGATCTTCATGTTCAAAAGATGCAGATGTTTGTCAACATTGCTGTCCTACTGTTATTTTCATGTTGGTAATATTCCTCTATTGTTATCACTACAGAGCAGTTGACTTCTTTCCTTGCTGCTGAATCAGGTTCTATTGTAATCCTAAACAAATATTCACAGCTCCTGATATATTTTTTATTCAGAACAATAGGCATTAAATTGATGACGTTTACTTTTTTTTCATTACTGGATATTTTACATTTTTTCTTTAGCTTATTAATTAAAATATTATACTCATTACACAGGGTATTTAAGAACGTTCCTCTTCATTATCTATCTTCATGCTTTCTGCAAATGAATGTTATAATTTCGTAATCATGATTTTATCTATTTTTATTACCAATTTTTTTATAGCCTAATCATTTAATTGTCGATACTGTCAAGTGTAGAATAAACTGCATTAACATTTCAAACTAGCTTCTGCTGGAACAAATGGTTCTTCTGTTATTTTATTAACATTTGTACTTTTATTAGAAGAAAACATATTTTTATAGCAGGTAGGACAACAATTTTCCTGGAACAAGATCCACCTGATTGTTTCTACCTTTTTTTAATCCAAATATAATCAAGAGGTTCACAGTACATCCGTACTAAAAGATGTTCTCAAGGTATTCATACATTATGTCTGAGTCCTCTATAATCAAACATTACTGAAATTAGTTACATTCTTACCTACTTTCACATAAGTATACTTTGAACACCACTTAACATCACTATAGACTGTGTGTGACTGAAGGAAGTGATGTGAGGTGATTCATGCCTGCCAGTTCAGACCTGTCATAGCATGCTCTAACATGTTGTTCAGTACTCTAAGGATCCTGGGTCTACAGGTTTAGACAGCCAATAATTTCAGGGGGGGTTTGGTGGGAACATCCTCCAATTGCCAGAGGCTAGAAAAAATTATAAATATTAAACACCTCTAGTAGCTCTTTGAGGTGCTTTTTACGGTAACACAGTCTCCTAATTTGTACTTGTGACTTAATTTTGATATTGTTTGAACCATGAATTAAGCCATGTTCTTTTTTTTTCATTAAATTTCANCCCCCCCCCCTGACTATGGCCTTGTACATCAATGTATTTATTCCTTGAACGGTGCAGATTTTTTCCAGTCTCCCTCTTGAGATATTAAGGTGTAAATATTTGTAAACTTGATTGAATGCCCTTGTTTACGACTTAATAAAATAAAAGGTTCTAAGTCTTGAGATTTCAGAGATTAAGACTCTGGGATTTTGAAAATTTTGATTCATACCCTTCATACCTTTAAAGAGTTTTAAAAACTGCATTTGTAAACAAAATCATTGCTGAGCTTAAGTCTATAATAAGCCACTCGGACTGTAGTTGGACAAAACTTATAACTACATGTAATGTAGTAAAATGGTTTCTGTCCAAGGTCTCCAGCTCTTTTAGTTCTCAACAAGTTTAGTTTCCGTGACCATCAACATCTGTCAAACTCAACCATGTTGGGAAAATGGCTATGCCAAAAAAACAAGTAAGCCCCCCCTTTAAGAGTATTTTTTAAACACTGTTTTTTAGTAACTGTAATGTGTCTGAGCATGTGTGTAAAAAATAAAAACAATCAAAATCGTGATTCAATATGGAATGCACCTCAGGTGTAAATAGGAAGCAAATAGTAAAATTATAGAATGTATGGTTGAATGTGTCAATAGTACCTGTGACATGTTTATGAGTCCCTCTGCCAGTGTCTTGAAACCAAGGATAGTCCTGTTTTTGTATCGCTTTCTCCTCTGCAGCATCACATGTAGTTTGTTACCATCCCTCTTCAGGAAATGTGGATACTGTAGCCAAAAACACGAGTTTAGTTCATTAGTTGGTTAAATGCTGGAATAGTTCAACATCGTCACAGGAACATAGATAGTTTGGTAGAATTCATGATAATATACATAAAATAAGGTTTGTGTCGACATCAAACTAATTGGTTTTTTTTAGCACTGCGTCTTACTACTGTTTGGGTTATACACTAATTGGTTATTCACCTCTCTAACAATAGTGATTATGTCAAGAGGAGAGTTACCAGACCATAGGACAGCGATCGGTAATTAATTTTGTTTGCGGGTCATAAGGATCATATCAAAAAATTGTGTAGGCTACCTATATTACAAACAATTTGTAAGGCCCAATTTCTACCTTTCAACCCAAATTTGCAAGGAGTATATTTTTTAGTTGTTCCCCCCGCTCCCCCCCAGTCATGAACATTTAAATTCAAGAACATTTTGTAAATATGTTCACGAAAAAAAAAGCCAGAAGTTTGGAGCAGTTTTGGCTTAACTCGGTTACTTTAATAGAATAGATGAAAATGTTTGAGATCTTGCGTTGTACGTGTTGACTTTGTTCGTGTCTACATTTGCCTGTGAAGCTGAATTCTCAGCAATGAACATCAACAAAACAAACCTCCACAACAAGTTAAACTAAGATCACTTGGAGGACTCGCTATGAATTGCCTGTATTATCAGAACTACCAACTTTCGCAAAATAGTGAAAAACGAGAAATATAATGTTTCTTGTTAGATTTATATGTGTACTTACTAATTATATAAATTCTTACTTTATTAATACTTATGAATAAATAATAATGTTTATGAATGAGTCTGATTTTTAATAATTTGGTAGCTTTATTCGTTCAGGTAGGTACTTTCTGAGGGACAGGCAGGTAGAGAGACTGTGGCCCCACTGGCCAGAAGGGAGGGCTTCGCTGGACACCAATTGCCGACTACTGCCATAGGATCTTGTTCATTCCACTATTTTGAGATGTTCCTGAAAACTAGTCAACCAGACACATAATAAATATTCTTTAAGAATGGCAGTGAGGAAACTTGAAATGAGTTGTATAGAAGCCAACCTGTAGACAGAAGTTGAGTTCCAGCTCTGTGTCAAGAAGTCCACTTGGAGGCAGCATTATCTCATTGGAGCGAAGCGTTCTCTTGGAGCCCTGTGAACATACAATGCCCCACATTGTAACCAGACAACTTATTAAACCAACCAACACAAACTTTAATTAGCATTAACAAACCATTAAATAAGGCACAAAAAAACCACCTTAGCAATAAAAGCAAACTGTATTATAAGGAATTTAAAAGACATTTTTTAAAGGTACAACCTTTGGATAATGCAACTGTTTACAGTATAGCTCTAAAGTACAAGGCACATCCAAGAAGTTAATACCATTTGATATTAAAAGTAATACAAAGTTTTTAACTAAATTATTTGTACTTTTATGTAATTATACATATCTTAATAAACTTCTCAACATGATCACCACTCAAATTGAGGCATTCTTCTTAAAATGGCACAAGATTTTGTACACCCTGTTCATAGAAGTCAACCAGCTGTAACTTGAGACAGTTCTAAACTTTCTCCTTTGTTTCTTTGTCGCTGATGAACTTCTCACCTTCAAGAAATCTCTTCAGGTATTGAAACTAATGAAAGTCACTGGGCAGTAGGGGTAGGGGGGGATCCACCATTTCCTAGACAAATGAGTCAAGCAGCTTCCGTGGCTTAGCCGCGGTGTGTGAGCGTGCATTGTTTTACATCAACACAACTCCTGAACCCAGCCACAGCTTCTTTAGAGTTTCACAGTACACAGATGCGTTGATCAACGTACTTTGTGACATGAATTCCACCAAGAGAATTCCTTGTCTGTCCCAGAACACCTGATTTTCCCGGTGGACAGTGACTGCCTTGAATTTGTGTTTAGGGGACCGAGAATGCTGCCAATGCATTGATTGTTGCTTGTTTTCTGGTGTCACATGGGAAACGCAAGTTTCATCACATGTAACAAACAATCCTACAAAAAACATGTAACTATTCTTCTTAGTACCACTCTGAAAATTCCAAAGCTGATCCCATGTGTTTTTATTGTGATCCTCTGTGATAATTTTGGGTACTCCCCTCGAATTCAGTTTTTCTGTAGTGCGGGTGTTTTGTCCCAGCTTCATGCAATAACAATAGTGAAATGTCCACCTATTCAACATATCCACACTGACTAGGGACAGACAGCCACTCTCCTCCTCTTTGTGAGCATTCTCTCTCCCTTCCTTCATTCAATCGTCTAACCATACCTTCACTCATCACATTATATCCACAAACATCACTAACCTGACGATGAATTTCAGGCGGGCAAATATTTCTTGTGTTCAAAACCGTTTATAACCACCATACTTCATCTTTGATGGCTGACCAATTGTTTTAAGCATGGTTAATGTGAAGTATAAACATAGACTCACAAAATTATGTCTGCACTTTGTCCTTGAATGAAAGGTTACCGCATGTGAGTACAATTCAAATAACACCACGTGCACGACATGTATCCACTAACAGTACTTACTTTCTGGATGTGTCTCATAGTATGTTTTAATCCAAAAAAGGTTATTTTATTTGAAAAAAAAATAGGTTAACTACTATAAATGCCAGCCTGGTGTGAGACATGACAAGAGAAAAAATATTATTATAGTGTAAGAGTAGGAAAATAGAAGTAGAGTTGAAAAATACTAAACGAAAACTAGAACCAAAAGTCCAGGTCTAAGGTGTCAATGGAACTAGTCTACAATCCCACGAGATTGCCAGTTATGCACATGCAAATAGTGTGCTACATCCCCCAAAAATGTGTTTCCTCTGATTGCTGGATATGCGCCCAACGTAGCAAGCATAGCATACGTAACATCCACGGCACAGTGTGGCCACTACCAATGCCTAATATGGTTGTGATCTTTTTGACTCATAGCAAGCGTAGTATACGTAACATCCACGGCACAGAGTGGCCACTACCAATGTCTAATATGGTTGTGATCTTTTTGACTCATAGCAAGCGTAGCATACGTAACATCCACGGCACAGTGTGGCCACTACCAATGACCTAATATGGTTGTGATCTTTTTGACTCATAGCAAGCGTAGTATACGTAACATCCACGGCACAGAGTGGCCACTACCAATGTCTAATATGGTTGTGATCTTTTTGACTCATAGCAAGCGTAGCATACGTAACATCCACGGCACAGTGTGGCCACTACCAATGTCTAATATGGTTGTGATCTTTTTGACTCATAGCAAGCATTGCATTCATATTTGTTTGTGTGGCCAAGTCATAACACACTCTAATAGAATAATACATACTAGGATGAATGTTTAAAACCTCCAACAAAAAGCATATATTGGAAATTATGTATTATGACTATATGTATATATTATTCTATAGACTAAGAAGACACTAGCTGGGTGCTGAAAAGACAGAGCTATAAATATGTTAAAATTAAAAGCTGAATATTGTTAAAACCTGATTTCACTAAGTAAAACTTGAGCAATATTTTGAAAAATTACCAAATTGGCCCTTTGACTTTACCTTCAACATTTATTAATTCTTTGGATTTTTCAGTTTTCCCTTTGAACTTCACTTTCAACTTTAACAATATACTTTCAATATTAAACTACCCATAGCGCCTAACTTAACCAGATATAATAAGGCCATTTATCAATATCATTATCATTATTTTTATTATTATTAAATCAAGTAACTGATGAATACTAATTACTGACACACATCACAGCAGGCTGCTTTGGCTAACTAAAATATAGGTCCGCCATTTTGTATCAAGATGGCATATAAAAAAACTCATTTTTATTCCTTCACACAAAAATCCCTATACAGGTTGAGCTGAAGTTTTGCATGGCCTTATCTGAAACGTTTTGTTAACATATAAACCAGTGAACACAGATAGCCAACCCAATGAAGTAGGTATATGAAATTGTTCAGTTTTTTCCTATAACTGTAAAATGTATTGCCTACACCAGTTTATTTTAGACCATGGTCTGATATCAAGTAGAAATTGAAATTTTCATTTTATAAAGAGAATGAAAAAAGAACATTTTACCATCCTAAATCTTAGGTCACTTTTGACTTGTTTACAACCTCACACATTTTCTATTTTTAATACATACATGTTCAAATGCACATGATGGTGAGTTTGTTTTAACCCGACGATAAATAGCTTGTTATTAACTGAATATCTACAACCACACCAAATAGTGTGGCATAGACACATCAATTACAGTCTGCTAAATTAAATCTCCTTATAATCATAGCCAATCAGAACTGTCACATAATGAACTTATCACAATAACTGATGACTTGAGTTTGTAAGATTCAAAAAGGTTTCCATCTCATTTACTGAACATCTGGTGACACATCCATTTTGACGGAAACCTTTTACAAGTAAAATGAGCACTAGGTGAACTAGTGAACAGGTTTTTTTTTTACTAAATAAAAACCCTTTAAATAGAGGTTGATAACAACTGATTTGAAGCATTGTTTGTCTGTGGAGAACATTCCAGCTTTAAAGTAAAATTACAGAGTGAAGTTAGTAAAATGTTTCAATTTAATTCTTCCAAGAGTACTTTTAACATAAATCTTCCAAGTAAATCTTTGATGTGATGGTGTAAAGTAGTATAACTCTGTCACATTTCTATAATGTCATGACTCATGAACATTTCAAATGACACCAGAGACTCTGTCAATCCTAAACAACACTCGGTACAGTTGACTCCCACATCCTTCAGGATTATATCACTCTTGGGGGTTAAAAATGGCATTAAATTAGACATGGGAGTTTAAAGATTAAATAATTTTAATGCAGTAAGCTATTAAAAGTGGTTCTCAAAATGTGGTCCCCAGTGGTGTGCCAGGTGGTCTATAGACGGTACCATATGGAAAGAAAGAAATATTATGAGAAATAGCTAAAGAGTATATTATGATTGAGAGACTTAGTCTGCTAAGTCAACAATATTTTTTACCACAATGTTACATATGAAAAGTGCATAAGAACAAAATAAAATAAAATAAAGTAAAATAAACCAGTTCTTTTACAGCTTGATAAACACGCATGTTAGTAGAATTTTCAGCTTCAGCAGGAGGACATGCAAGTGGTTGGTTGGTCAATATGTGCTATGGACACAATCATATCTAGTGGTCTGTTATTGGGGTGATCTGTGTGTGTTATGAACACAATCATATCTAGTGGTATGTTATTGGGGTGGTCTGTGTGTGTTATGAACACAATCATATCTAGTGGTCTGTTATTGGGGTGGTCTGTGTGTGTTATGAACACAATCATATCTAGTGGTATGTTATTGGGGTGGTCTGTGTGTGTTATGAACACAATCATATCTAGTGGTCTGTTATTGGGGTGGTCTGTGTGTGTTATGAACACAATCATATCTAGTGGTATGTTATTGGGGTGGTCTGTGTGTGTTATGAACACAATCATATCTAGTGGTCTGTTATTGGGGTGGTCTGTGTGTGTTATGAACACAATCATATCTAGTGGTATGTTATTGGGGTGGTCTGTGTGTGTTATGAACACAATCATATCTAGTGGTCTGTTATTGGGGTGGTCTGTGTGTGTTATGAACACAATCATATCTAGTGGTATGTTATTGGGGTGGTCTGTGTGTGTTATGAACACAATCATATCTAGTGGTCTGTTATTGGGGTGGTCTGTGTGTGTTATGAACACAATCATATCTAGTGGTATGTTATTGGGGTGGTCTGTGTGTGTTATGAACACAATCATATCTAGTGGTCTGTTATTGGGGTGGTCTGTGTGTGTTATGAACACAATCATATCTAGTGGTATGTTATTGGGGTGGTCTGTGTGTGTTATGAACACAATCATATCTAGTGGTCTGTTATTGGGGTGGTCTGTGTGTGTTATGAACACAATCATATCTAGTGGTCTGTTATTGGGATAAGGTTTATAAACATTGCATTAAGATAGTATACCATACTATTATTATTGCTATTGCACCCTCAGTTTACCATATTTGGTTCCAATATGGTGAAACTTATAAGACAGGGCCAAAGCGTGAACCGGTTGTACCTGTTTGTCATATTATGTAATATGTAATGCTAGCTTAGTCTAAATATACTAAATAGAATATCTAATATATTTTAAGTGGTTCAGAGATTCTTCTAGTAAATATATATAAATAGGACAACCATATCAAGTGCCTCAAAATACATGCTATTTGATGATTACTTACTATTGTGTTCAGAGAAAAAAAAAATTGTTTATTACAAAAAGGGCACTGTGTGGTGTACCAGGTTTAATGTATTAATATGATTTAAGATTTAAAATATTATTCTTCTATAATTATAGCAACCATAAAGGGCGACAGAACATATGTTGTATTGGTTAGATTTGTTTTAGATAGGAATAAACTGTTTTAACAGTTATAAAAGCTACCTACAAAAATTATTTTCATATAAGTATGTAGTCATATGATCTGCAACTGCAACTTTTGATAGATAGAATTAGTATGTCTGAAATACACTAAAAATAAAGTAGAACTTTGTTAATATTGACTACAAAAAATTTGTTGTATTCTCTAGAATTTCCTTCCTGGCCAAATTCTAAAGACAAAATGTACTTGCTGGTCATGTGTGTGACTCACAGAGAAAATAAATTTGTTTTTAAGGTCATACATTTTTAGCATTACTTAATCTACTTATGTCATGAAAACAAAGGAAGAATGTCTACCTGCATTTTGACGGCAATGATGATAGTGGCCAGGTCTGAGCCAAGCGGCTTGAGAACTACCAGTCGAGACAAGTTCAATGAACATAACCTAGAACAGAGAGATAATACATGGAACAAATGACAGTCTGCCATTGACAGATATAATAAAACATTTTACAGGCATTGATAATGTATATTAAAAATGACGGTTGTAAATCGAAAGATTGACATAGGAATATGAGAAAGTCGATCCAGCTGTCAGCAACACTGTGGGAGCTTATTTAGTCTGGTTTTCTAGTGAAAGGGAGGTCAGGGTTTGAATCCAAGCAGGATGAACTGAGGACATTTTTTCTGCTTTAAATATTGAGTACTTAAAAAAAAGGAACTATATTATGTGTTATCAGATTAATTTCAGCATAAATGGAAGTTTATTTTTTCCCAACTATCCAATAAACAAAGATGGATTAAAATGTAGAGAGTGGACGAAAAGTCACTACTACCTATTGAAAGGCGAACTAATATTTTATTATTTAATAATATTTACATTATTAAGTATATAATTTCTCATACAATTGTTTATCAAATTGTTGTCTCTCTGCATTGATCCATCACTGCCTTAGAACACTAAGATAACTGTTTTTGCACAGGTTCTTATCCAAATCAAGGTCTTCGAAGGCTTGTTCAATGGCTGCTTTAGTCTTTAAGGGGAATGGTGTATCAGATTCTTTTTGAGAAAACATTTTTTTTTTTCCTCAGCAAAACTAATTCTAATTGTGTTTTGATTAAAAATAATAATATATATATGTATATACTTTTTCAATTTTTTTAATTTGCTTTAAAATTTGTTTTATTTTATTTTTCTAAAACCATAATTTCTATGTATTTGATTTTTTATATTTGACTTAATAACTTGCTTTAGATTAAAGTGTACATATTTCAATACAATCGCCTAAATACTTTTTAAATAATTAAATATTACTTCTACATCTAAAAATATCATTTTCATAAAGCAGTTTGTAATTATTTATTTAATTTTTATCTGTGTTAAGGTTTTAAATTTTTTCAACTTTCTGATGATTGGATGATTCGATGAATTATTATTGTTAGTATTGCTAGTGCTAGCGTCGGCATCGTCATCGGCGTTAGACAATGTGTGTCAGGAATAATTAAATAACAGAGGTCCATATTGAGGTAGTTCTCAAGCCAGATGCCAATTTATCATCATAAACTGTTTCCAGCCTGTGGCCAGATCAGTTTGGTAAAATGACTCCATCTTCCTCTGTCCTTTTACCATTCTTTCTCCTTTAATTGATTCCATTCTTCTCTTCTCATCTACACATTTTCGGTTAGCTGTTCCTTTGATTTCTTTCTTGACCTCACTTGCGGTCTTATTCCTAAATACTTCATTTACATCATTTTCTTTGTCATCCTCTCCTTCTCCATCCTCATCACATGTCCATATCATCTCAGTCTTGCTTCCTCTACTATCGCATGTACTCCAACATCCTCATTACATGACCATACCATCTCAGTCTTGCTTCCTCTACTATCTCATGTACTCTATGTACTCCTACTCTTTCCCAGATAACTTTGGTCCTAATCTTGTTTCTCCTCATGACAGCTAAAATGCTCCTCACAAACTTCATTCCCATGGCCTTCACTTTCCTAGTTTCTCTTACATTCAATGTCCATGTTTCTACTACATGTGTGGGTATAAAGTACGCCCAGTACAACACTTCCTTACACTTCTCTTCTACATAGCAGGTCTCTTAAGCGCCTGTAGAACAACTCTCTCTGCTGACCTCTTTTCATTAGATTCTCTCTACTTCTATCCACCCTTCGTCTCAATCAGGCTACCAAGATATTTTACGTTCTGTACTTTTCTCAGCCCTGCTCCATCCAACTTAATGGCTTTACTAGGCTTTAGCTTCTTCTTCCTTGTCATTACCATCCCTTCACACTTCCCAATGCTAAATTTCATCCCACACTCTTTCAATTCCTTATTCCATTCCTGTACATACTTCCTCTTCCTTCTCCACCCATACCATCAAGTAAGGCAGCAACAAACATCATGGCTTTTATTTTTTCCTCCCAGAGTTTTCCTGCCACTTTATTCATCACCATTTCCATTTTCATTACAAAGAGTAGTATTGAGAAAGCACTCCTCTGCTTCCCTCCATTTTTTATATTGAACGACCCTGTCCTCCCACTCTTCATCTTAACACAGCTCATGTTATCCTCATACATGCTTTTCACCCTCATTACAACTCCTCTTTCCCCTTCAGCCTCCTTTTTTGTTTCCCAAACTTTATTTCTATCCATCATATGCCTTCTCCACATCCATAAATATCACTACCAAATCTTAACCAAATCCATACTATATTTCTATTAGCTGTCGTATGACAACGATCAAGTCTATTGTAGACTTCTGTTTCCTAAATCTGTGCTGTTTCTCTCACCACCTTCATTTCATTTTATTTCTTATTCTCTTTTCCAGTATCTTCTCATATATTTTGTACAGTGGCACATCAGCGTAATCCTCCTATAATTTGTACACCTCTTCCTGTCTCTCTTCTTGAAAATATGTATTGTCATCCCTTCCCCTCTTCCGGGTTGAACATCTCAAAATATCTCATCCATACTTTCTTTTCTTCCTCTCCTGTCTTCAACGTTCTTCCTTCTTCATTCATTATTCTAATTCTAACTTATTGTCTTTTCTCTCGCCTTGTGTTTCTTACCTTGTTATATATATAGAGCCCCTTTTTACTTCCCTTCATGTCCTGTTTCAGCATTTCTGTCCACTTACGCATCTAATACTTCCTGGCTTCCCGTACCACTTGCTTTGCTCTTCTTATACCCTTTATACCCTTTATGCCCTCTTTATTATACCCTTTGTATCCACATTCCTATTCTTAAAACTCCTTCCGACTGCTTTATTCTTCTCCTCCATTGCTTCCTTCACCCTGTCGTTTCACCTGGGTGTCTTTCACTTCCTCTTATCACTAATCTTCTCACATACCTGCTCTACAGCTACCACCACACTTTTCTTAAACTTTTCCCATTCAACCTCTACACTTTACAACCCATCCTCGATAATTAAGCTTCTTGCCTTTCTTAGGTACAGCTCTCTTTCCTATTCATTTTTCAGCCTCCAAACCCTTATTCTTCTTTCTTGTCTCACTACCTTTCTCCCACATTACCCCCTTAATCCCCTTATGTCTACCACCAACAACCTGTGGTCACTATCTAAGGACGAACTTGTAGCCATTTGCCAGATGCAATCTCAACTTTTGCCAGATGCAATCTCAACTTAAATAATCTGAACCAGTTGAACGTTATTTCACATAGCAGTAAAAATTAGGATAACAATTTCCTACTTGAATCCCTGGTATGACATCGAGAGACAAGAACACTCCAGTGCAAAATATATTGTAATAAAACCAGGCAAGGTTGCAGTCATTGGGGAAAATACGAGAAGATTCAACGTGATCATGAAATACACTCATCACAATTACCTTGGGATAACAATTAAAATATATACAGTTTCAGTTTCCTCTGTACATCCCCAGAGAAATTTGTATCCAACCTCAAACCCAATCATATCAAAATTACACATAAATGCCATTCTATCTAAAGACGAACACTGCAATCTGATCAGTGAAAAGGATATTTTCCCCTATAACCATATTGATTTACTTGAGCATTTAGATAAGACGCGGCTAGCTTTCTGAGATTAATTCTACACTGTGCGCATGGATACACATATCTAGCAGAAATATTAATATCATTCCTATCCCTAATGAGTATGTAAAACACTTGAATGTAATACATAATGGGGCAATATAAATCTGTAACTCTAGAATAGCGTGAAGCTATGAGATGACGTTTTTGAAAACTTTCTACATATGAATGAGAATGTACATGGAATATATCCCTGATGGTTCATTATGGCACCTAGCTTTACATGCCACCTAAGCTCCAAATAGCCAAGGTTCATCTAGAATAGATCATTGACAATTGCATGCATCAATTCACATCAAGGGTGAATCCATATTACGGCCTATAGAACCATCAAGGGTGAATCCATATTATAGCCTATCAAAACTCTGTTGTGAATAATTGTTATATAGAGTTGTGATCCTGGACAATGCAGAGACTGTTCACATCCCAAAGGTGACTCGAGTATCATTGAGAGACAAACAATCTCCATTCTGACTTACCTTTCTGACCCGAGACAGAAATACCACCTACCAAATACTCGAGTAAAGAGAAATGTTCGACAGAATTGGTCAATAAAACAGGATACGTAATTCACTACCACCATCATTGCATTTACAAGTTTTGCTTTTGGCTTACCCACCAGGCATACTCAGACACAGAATTATTCTGGCATGAGATAGCTGTCAACAACGTTTGTAAGCGATTCATTCCTTTTGACAAAGACTAGCTGGATATTTGACATAAGAACCAAACAATGTCCTTTAGTCAATAAGGCTATACTGGGTATACTTAAGGACATGTCATGTGGACCAATCAGAGTTAAGTATATAGAACTAGACCTATACTTGCTACAACGTAAACTCAAAAACGTACCAAAAATGCTTACCTTAGATCACTACTGTGATTGTCTATTTAATCAGCCGGTCATTTAAAGGGTGGCTTATTTGTTTAGGGCTATATAACATGGGTTATATACACGAAATTATAGTTAGTTGGGCTGCCCTATATGCACTTGAGAATAAACACTTTATAATACAGTCCATATCTTACAATGATATCATTCATTACTCAACATCAGACCATTTCCAGTAACTTAGCTGATAAGATTGTATTCATGTATCCATGTATCAATGTACATTGATTGTATATAACGAATGTATTTATATAAATATCATATGTGGCGTTGGAGCATTAAGTCCTGCCCCCTTTTCCCGGTGCCATAATTTGGTTGAACACATGATGAGGATGGACATATCCTCTCACTTTACCGATACACACTGGTTTGAGCTTGTACCAGCCTTAAACATTATTCTTGATAGGAACTTATCATGATTGTTATTTCATATTAAATCTTGTCTGAGTGACTGGTATGTATTTAAAAACATTAAATGCAATATTAGTTACATGCCCAAATGGGATATAAAGTTTTGGTAAATCATTGTTGCCCTGCGCTGAAGTGTTAAAGGTCAAGTTAAAAAAGAACTTCAGGAAGAGAC
This sequence comes from Timema bartmani, assembly GCA_902151455.1. Classification (NCBI taxonomy): domain Eukaryota; kingdom Metazoa; phylum Arthropoda; class Insecta; order Phasmatodea; family Timematidae; genus Timema; species Timema bartmani. Next base: position 18,031 of record CABFWB010003140.1, read on the forward strand.
GTTATGTCAGCAGCAACACTGTCGCCTTGGGTTTTTTGGGCTGTTTATTGTACAGTACTGTGCAATCTATTGCTAGAATACAGAAATTGTAGATTTCAACTCTAAATTGTGTGTGAATTTATTCAATAAAATCATATTGTCTCTTTTGATGTATTTGGTTATTTTTTAACATAGTTTGGGTGGTTTTCTTTTTCTTGTGTTGTCAGTCTTTCGACTGGTTTGATGCAATCCTCCATTTCATCCTATTGTGTGCTAATCTTCATCTCTACATAATTATTACAGCCCACCTGCTCAAGTGTCAGTTTCACATTCTCTTATCTTTGTCTTCCTCTGCAATTTTTCCATTATTACTCTCTTCTAGTCATATCTCAACTGAAAGGGCGGGTCAGAAAATCATTTAGAGGTGGGCTGTGAACGAGGGGTTGAATGAGCAGGAAAAAATGAAAATTGTTTTAATAATAAAAACAACTGATAAAAAGTCCATCTTATAATGTAACCTATATATTACATTACACTAAATCTAACCTACATGATAGTAAATTTATATGATTAAATACTGATTGATAAATGTAACTTGACAAGAGGATCCAAAAAGGATCTATGATGAAGCCAGCCAAGTTTTTTTTGCCCACTTTAAATATATATATATATCCACTTCAAGGCAACCTTGGAGGTTTGTTCGCTTCTTAAGGATCGCGTTGACTTTCTCACGGTCTACCCAAATACAAGATATTCATGTATTTGCTTGTCGCCATCTTGTTAGTCAGTCGAGTCATTGTGTAGTAGTTACGGTGAAACATTAGGTGGAAAAGGGCTATCGAACTCATCAGCCAGTGAGATTTCTGGCTTGATGTATTAAGACCGATGGAGATGACATACTTAGAGGCATAACAATAGCCTGGAACAACAGTGAGTGTTTGTGGGGTTTGCTGCCTCTTTCCCCTGCGAGTTCCTCGAGTATCGAGTATCGTAAAACCCCTTTACAGGTGAGAACAGAAAGATCATAGAGGTGCTTACCTTAATGAGGGTCACCTGTTGAATCCAGAAAGGTGCTTGGTGAAGCGCCGGTCTCGTGAGAACATCCAGAGGGCCTCTTTTTTAGTAACAGGAAGGAGGATCAGTGATCTGCCTGAAGGCGCTTATAGTATGGAGCATGGACTAAAAAGTAATTAATTTCTATTACCTCTTCTCTTCCTTCTTTCAATAGTTAACCATTTGACATTGATCTATAGATTGTTGTTTTTTATCACCGTGTCTTACGGTCCATTTGGTTTATACACTAATTTATAGTTATAAACTAAACTTTCACCAGGATCCTCTGAATACACCGAGCATGAGACTTGTAAATATATAATTATTCAATCTAAAGTACTGAGCTAGGACTCCACTTTTCAATGTTCTTTAATCTTTGTTTGTTGTTTCCTTGTTCTTGAGATGAGGTTGAAACATCTTCTTTCTATATGAAGGTAGAGGCGAGAGCTTATAAAGTAAGTTGCAAAATAAGCATCCTCAAAGTTTGTCACTAAAGTAATTTAGTTTAGTAAATGAAAATATTGATGGACGTAGTAAAGATGAATGGTTTAATTTGTCATACCATTCATACAATATATCGATAAAAGTACACAAAAGCTAGCATAAGGATTTAATATATTAGAGTTTATCCTCTCCACAAACATACTGGCCAAACTCTTAGTGTACACACCAGGGTAGCCATGCCATTAGAGTCGAGATTATTTTCCCCCACTTGGATAAATGATTAGCTTTTAGCCATTGCTGTTGACATACGAGTTAAATAGCCTCGAAAGGTTTGAGAGTCGTCATCATTAGTCACTGCAGATATTCATTTAGTGATGAAACACTGTGTATTCTGCATTTTCAGCCCTTTAGAGTCTACGATTAGAACAAACTCAATGCCAATACATGTAATTTATAAGTGATATTCATCATATTGCTGGATCTTCTTAGCAAGAAGTTTAGGCTCACGTCCGGTAAGAGGACTGACTGTCAGGACCACTAGTTACATCCAGTTTTAGCCCTAAGCTTAGGTTCAACTACAGGTTCAACTGGAGGAATGACTGACACCTGGTTCGTCTTCACCACCACCACAGAAACACGAGAGTTGATCAAAGTAAACTTAATGCTTATATTAATTTACTAGAACGATTATGTGAAGAAGAGGAGGGATGATTTAACCTGTATTATATTGCACTGTTGGTCAAATAAGAGAGGTTCTGGCCAATATGACCTACAAATCTTAACTTATTTCTGTAGTGCATGTGTATATGGTGCTGGAATGACTAAGACATTTCCAGAGATATGTTGCCTTGGAATGACTAAGACATTTCCAGAGATATGTTGCCTTGGAATGAGTGAGACACTTCCAGAGATATGTTGCCTTGGAATGACTAAGACATTTCCAAAGATATGTTGCCTTAAGTGTTTTCAGGAAAACACAACAAAAATTGGCTAACTCTATGTACTCGTCACTTTTGCTGATAGTCCTTTCAAACCAGGTTAACTGTTCATTTAGTATATATATTGGCACTCACTGTTTTTTTGTTTTGTTTTTCATTCTAGATGTGAATTAATCGGAGGACAGAGTTCAGAGTCACAGTCCAGTCCAGTACAGTTATTTGTGGTAAGTTGTAGCACATACCACAATTCTCCTTAACTATGAAGAGTGAAAGCCTATCTCTAAAGGATGGAGAAACATATAACATTTCGTCCAGCAGGCCAATGTTGATAAATCAATTATGGCTGCCTCCTTGAATGATAATACACCATCCTCATTCATGAACCTCTGAACGTTGATAAATATGTCATAGAGAAGCCGATGGATGTTATCATTCAAATTGAGTAGGATTGCAGTAAGGGTGTGTTTGATCCAGAGAACTAAGTGTGCAAATTAGCAGTAGTGTTCTCTCAATAGATTGCAAATGTCATCAAATGTTTTGGGATGTATTGGAAAGTATGTCATTCTAAAATAGATTGGTGCCATCATCTATTTTGAGGCAGATGTTGTGGCTGTTTACAAACAAAGGTGATCACCATAGAGTGCTCATTTTGTCTATAAATATACAATGAACTATGAACATTGACTCATTCTTGAAGTAGTATTTGCTTGAGAAACAATCAAGAAGGTGTGGACCAGTTTGACAGATAAAATATTAAGAACAGCCAAACAAAACCTTATACGATATCGCGAGACCTGCTTCGCTGGTCGTATGGTCTAAGGTGTCACTTTTGCAATAGACTAGACTGCCAATGACGGGCAGATTGAGGTTCTGGTGTACTGAGGGTGGTTAAATGGTTATATAAATAACAATAGATGAACATACTTGTAAATTGAATGGTTTAAAATACTTCTATTAATGTCATTGAATGCAATGAACATTAAATGTCCTAGGCATTGACATTTTATTATGGGGCATTGTTTGATAGCTTGAATCATAACTTGTTTAAGTTTTACTGTGTTTTTTTTTTTTAATATTTAAAGGATAAAGGGACTAGATCTCCCTAAATATTTTTTCTCTTTTATTTAAGATGATACGGAGGCTTCTGCTGGCGCAACTTGTTTCTACCATCTCCTCAACCATAACCTAACTCACCAACAGGACCAACACCTTATTAAGAGACTCTCTGATGACCCCAAGGTCGTCAATAGCCCCTCAGCCCTCTTCCGTCGAGACTAGTGATCTGGTCTACTAGGTAGATGGAGATTTGCCAAAAGGTGTCTCTCTCTTCTTATTGTCGAGAAGAATGAAAACAACTGTGGCGCAGTTTTTAATTGGCAGTGAGTTGATCACATAATTAGGCATGTCAGAGACCTATTTTGACATTCATAGCTGACTGGAAGAGCAAATAAATGTTTTGTTCAGCTGTCTTCAAGATAATGGTGTCAGTGTCTAAGATCACGTAGGGCTATTATTAATAGACAGTGTGGACTCAAAGTCAAGAGCTTGTGTTTATAGGATATGTATATTAGCTTGATGTACAGGCTGTGCTGGATAATGTACAAAGAATGTTATAAGTTTCGGTTAAAAAATCCAAGGAATCATTAAGATTCAAAATGGCAACGACAAACTTTGCCTTGTCATTCCATTGGTCATTGCCAAGGCTGCATGTGTTATTAAAAGAGAACCAAGATTCATGAACATGAACATGTTTAAGCAAATAAATAACATCATATTCAACAATATAAAGCAAAGGATATCTGCCACAATGCCCATGTAGATTTATTGGACTGTAGTGGTGTTGCAGATCTGTAATTTCAAACATACCTCTCTGAGTATACAATTAAACTAATCCGGGAACCTCAGGTAAAACAGGTCTTCTATGAATGGGCGAGCCCTCCTAAATATTCCTTTAAGGGGTACTTGGATTTATACTTTCCCGACAATAAGCAAAACCATTTATATGTTATGTCCCTGACAGCCGCCTTTAAACAATCATACTTCTGATGTGTCAGGTTTCGTTTGATCACATGAATGAGCACAAATACGAATTCACAAGCAAAAAGTTCCACAGTGAAATTTTTTAAGGTGGAGATCCATCTGTTGTCTGTAAACGGGTCGTAAACAAAAGGTGTTTCAAAAAACCAGAAAATTATGTCTATCTGCAATGCCTAAACAGTCTGTGAGATTGGCAGTCAATTTTTAATTTTGGAGAAGCCAGTATTCACATAGGTGTTACGATACTTTTATAGAGTATGCAAGACACACAGCCCTTATGGTTATTTCTGATACATGAAGCAGGGCAAACCTAAACCTACCTCGGAGAAGAGCAATTTCATGTTTGCTATCTATAATTTTGAATGCAGATAGGAAAATCCTAGCAGACTTCGGTGGCTGCATGGTCTAAGGCGCTACTCTCGCAATAGACTAAACTGCTGATGATGGGGAGATCATGGTTCAATCCTGGTTGGGTATAGTGAGGGTGGTTTTCCCTCAATTATTTACCACGCTCTCTTTCTCTCTCTACACACAAACGCAGGTACACTTCCCCTATATTTCCCTTCTCCATTCCTAGCGCATTAATGTAATTAGTACATAAGTACAGCCCAAATGGGCAGTAAGATGCAGTGCTTAGAAAAAATATTTTATTCATGGTGTGATGTATAAGCACGAACCTAACTTTTGTGTAGTGCAGACACTTTGCAAGTCTTGCCTTTTTTCTTTACAACAATTACCTTATTTTACCAAGAGCATGGGCAACAGGACTCGTGTATTGGAGGGTGATGCCACAATGGCTTCATTTATAGTTTAAGGCAATATAACAATATAAACAACATCCTCATTGCCTTCAAATACAAGGACTTATTGCCCTTAAGTACACCCAGTGCCGCAAAAGTCAGTTTTCCCTTACACAATAATTTATTATATAAGAGAAAACTGACTTTTGCGCCACCCTGTAGGTGGTAAGGAAATGGAAACCAAAACTAATCTTGAATCATGGGAAGATGTTGGTCATGCTTTACGCTCCACTACCTTTTACCGATGCCAATGACAAAGATGCCAACAACATTTGGCTTGGACTAAGGATATTGCTCCTCATTTTTTCAACAAGAAAGAAAATGTGGGGTATAGAAGTATCTTGCCACCAAAAGAGGACTACGGTGCCAGTGGAATTTTGGTTGAGAGAAGGGGGAACTTTGATGTGTGGTATGACACTCTCATCAAACACAATTAAATCAATGATTTCGACCATGAGTTGGGATTGTATTGTGTGAAAGATGGGCAAAAAGTTTACCTAAAGTTTAGAGATATGTTGATAGCAAATACAGAGAGATGTTTACAGAAGAGCGATGACTGATGCAGTAAAGTGTTAAGGTCCTCTTGTTGAAGAGATAGCATGAGCTCTTTTCCAATCATTAATGGTTCTGGAATGTTGTACCGAGATAGACTACTACATAGTTCACAGCCGGAAGGTAAAATATATTGTTCAACACGTTCATTATCTTAAAACCTGGAGGAAAAGTCATAATGACCTCATGTAGGGTATAATTCTGTTTGATGTATGCTACGCACCCAAGATTATACTCAACACAGATCACATTCACAGCATTGGTCGAGATGTGTTTCTCGAGCGGAATGAACAAGTGTCAAAACCTTGAAAGGATGAGCGTGCCAGGTCAAGAGGTCAAGTAACGTCAATCTCCTTGGAACAGGTTATTTACCTGTTAAGACCGACCACCAGTGATAGTTTCACATCATATCCTACTTCTCGTTGCAGTCACCTCTAGTTCATACCTGCCCGGTGGAATGGTATACTCTTTTCCTTCACAATATAATTTTTATTATAGTATAGAATTGAACACTGCCAGATAAATCAGTGCAATAAACCGTTCTTCCTTACAGTTTTACTCCCCCAGTATTATATATGTAGAAGGTAGTTATGTCCGATTTGAACTTTGATAAGTGAATGTAAGTGCCACAGATACATTTACTAGGATCGATCGTAAGCATACGTATACATGTTCAGGAAAGCTAAACCTACATGTCCACAGAATAAAGTATCAAGATTTTGATACCGTGTATGATTATTGACGCTAGGTATTACTCCAGGGTACTGTGCAAGTTCAAGCGGAGGTCTTAGATCACCGAAACTATCAAAGTACTCTGATAATTCTTGATTATTTTCATACACCACTCAATGCGTACTTTCACCTCTATCTTCTATGGGTGTCAGACAGCAAAGCACCCTCCCTCCCCTCCATATTGTTCGTGCATGGAGTAGTCTGTTGTTTATTCATAGATAGTTGACAACATCATACTTTCACCAGACTATATCCCAACTTGACTTTAGCCTTCATTGAGTTTGCTACAGCCCACGCAGAAGATTTATCATTCAACTCAAAGTGAATGCAATTACTATTTTCCAGACTTTCTGTGAGCTCACGATCTTCAGTATGGTGTAGAGTAGGTGATATCACGCTGTGAAGAGACATGGTATATTTTGTCTATCCAACTGAGACAGTGTGCTCGGTGACTAAATTACTGTAGATGTCTTGTGTTGGGTGAGTGGCGTTGCTAGCATAACTTCTAAAACCCTCACCAGACTTATTGATTCTCTTCTGGAACATCTTGGTCGCATGCATTTGTATAGTCATCATATAATCTATAATAATAAAACAAACATTGGTGGGTGAGAGCCTTGCGAGCCTGGAGCCACATTTGTTTGGTATGTCACTGAAGGGGAGGTCTATATTTGAATTCAGGCTGGTGTACAGAGTGTGAGTTTTCCTAAATGGTTTCCTCCTCTCCCTCCAAGCAAATAAGGGTACAATTCCTCTAAATGCTACCTACTTCACTAACGTAATAAAATGGAGATTTCTGAGACAATTAGTAAGATGCAGTTAAAAGAATAATACAGAAAGTAGACTCTGAATGCTTGTAGGTTATCAAGGGGTCAAGATGGTCTCAGAGGACACCAATGTGCTAGGGTGTGAGCTATATTAAATATATTGATAGATTGCCAACAAGCCCATGATAAGGTGACAATAGGGAGCGCCTCAATTCCTTCCTAATCTAGTTAAAGCCAAGGTCTACCTGAGCAAACTTGGATCTACTTCTGTGCTAAAAACAGTTGTCTCACATTTACAGCTTCAATGTCTACACTCCAGCTCAAAACAATATTGAAAAAAACTAAAATAAAATGGCATGTGCTAAATACATGGAATAAAATTGTTGCTCAAGGAGGATAAAAAACAACTTGTCCGAAGAAAAAATAAGTTATATTTAAACCAGGGCTGGGTATTCGTATTCATGGAGTTGAAGTTGGGAGTTGTACTCCAACTTTAAAATAGAAACTTATATTACTATAATAATAATATTAATATATCATTTTAATTTTATACATTTTTTTTAAAGACAAATATGTGTAATTTAGGTTGACAAATTTATTCAAATATACATTCACAATGTCAAAGAAGCTTCCCATGAAGTAATCAGTATTGGAGCATTTTACTGCAGTCAATTTGTTATTACTTATTACTAATTAATATACATTAGCCATTTCTGAAGGAGTTGAAGTGGAAGGTTTTGTGTACAAACCCCACAGCCCTGATTTAAACACAATGCAACCATTAAGATTATTTGACTTGAACTTCTAAACACAGAGTTATTTCCGTCTGTGCACAACTTTTTGACCAGCAAGATACCTAGCAACGTTGTGAGATGTTTTTTTACCACTAGGTTACTAGGACAGACAGGATAGAACTAGCATAACTAACATCTGTAGTTAGACTCTTAACCACTCAGCTATAAAACTACAAAATGTGGTTTAATATTATATTAAATGTTAGCATTAATGTAGTTCTTGAACCACAAACTATATATAAAGGGGAGTTATTAATTGGAGCATGTTTGACAGAGCTAATAGAGCTTAAAATAATAGATTTTAATAGTGATTTAGATTTAAACTTTTTTTTAATTTCTTTTATTATCTTTAGTTTTGACTGAAATAAAAAGTCTCAAAAGGTTACTTTAAAACTATCAACTTTGAAGGGTTGTTCTAGTGTATGTGAGATTAACTTGCTATAGGCGAGCTTGTATGATTGATTTTTAACTATTAAACATGAAAACTAATCAAAGAAAACTGACATTTTGATAAGATGTGTAACTATTTCATTTTTATCTTACCATATAAATAACTTGAATTATTTTTTTCATTCATAAGAGAGATGTATGGAATCATTATAGCTCTGAATGTTGCCTGTTACAACATAAAGATATTAATACATTTAATTTATTACATAACTAATTTTTACCATGGGATTGCAGAGACTAATGATTGTTCCTATGTAACGATACCAAGAAGTGTTTTTAAGAACGCAATCCTAGATCTACAATCCATTTTATCTCTATAGAGAAAAACCCCTCCTTCCCCGACCTCAGGACTCTTGCATCTTGGAATGGTGAAATCATGTCAGTTTCCATCAATTAAGGGGGTATTGGACATCTATGAAAGTCCTGATGTTAGTTGACAAGCTTCTCCTATTTTTACCTCTAGGACTCACAGAGAGAATGCCTCGCTACCAGGGCCTTAATAAGGACAACAATGTGAGCAACAATGTAGCATTAAAACCGTCTAATACAGAAAGTGAAATATTGTGTTCATAGTAGACTACAGTATTTGTGTAGGCCTTCCATGAACATTGAGTGGTGAAGTTTGTATTCAAATAGGTTGTTACTGACAACATATATGTATTGTATTAACAAATTATACATATATTTGAGGTATTACTGCACAATTTTGATATATGATGAACAAATTGAACATGTGATTTTAAGAATATGGGAGTATTTTATTTTACTAGACTGACCCGGCCACAGGCTGGAAACAGTTGATGATCATTATCTTATAAAATATACTTAATATATGTGAGTGCAGATTAAATACATAAATTAAGAAATGGACCTACACATACTTAATTCAAATAAATACACCCATCAATACTGAAATTAAGTAATATAATTTTTAATAAATAAATAAAATGTATCAATACTGAATTCACTAATTTACAAATAAACCTATGATTACTGAAAAAAAAAGTTCAGTCATTGGCATCGGTAGAGCAAAAGTTATGGAGGCTTTCAATAACAAAGATTATCTTAAGATCAAGATGACATTATGGTACGAGGTCATACAGTAGAGCAACATAATAAAATATTAAATATAGTATTGTGTTTTTCATACAGTAGAACTTAACACTTTCTCAGAAAACTGATTTTGAATTTTCTGTTGGCATGTTAAATTTCAATAAATTAGTAGGCATAACAGATGATTTAAATATTAAGTTCTACAATAAAATCAAACTATTCCACAGCGTTAATCCACAATTAGTCTTTTAAAACAAATTAGATTTGGATCCTTTAAGTGGTGTCATCAAATTGCTCTATTTATCAGATCTTGGTCACCCCTTGTGTGTATTTCCTATTGTTCAGTCAACAGTTTGAGAGGGAGGTGCAAGGGAGGGTGTAGCAGACCACCGCGGCATTAATCAATAACAATGTGCTACTCTGACTCACTGGAGGTTCCCGCGAAATAGTGGGGTGATTGAACTCTTGGGGGGGGATGCACACTTTCATTCACCAGCTCCTGCATACATGAGGTATAACAAGGGGTGGAGAGCTGTAATATACAACTCATTGTACAGCTCAGTCAGCAGTTTATAGATGGTTATATTGTTCCACTGACATACACTGAGTCATATTCAGATATATACAGCTCATTGTACAGCTGAGTCAGCAGTTTATAGATGGTTATATTGTTCCACTGACATACACTGAGACATATCCAGATATATACAGCTCAATTATACAGCTGAGTCAGCAGTTTATAGATGATTATATTGTTCCACTGACATACACTGAGTCATATCCAGATATATACAGCTCATTGTACAGCTGAGTCAGCAGTTTATATTCTGGTTCACTGTACAGTGATGTATTGATCCAGTTCATTCACTCTAAATAGCCGTTCAAATGAGTTGTATCAATAATAATCATTCATTGCTAGACTCGCTCACCTGTGTATCTTAACTCTGTTCTAAGAACTCGCAACTTAGCCAGTCACTACCCTCCTTCCCCCTTTCAGCTGAACACAACATTAGTGTAGTTCACCCCAAGCTGAACACAACATTAGTGTAGTTCACCCCAAGCTGAACACAACATTAGTAGTAGTTCACACCAAGATGAACACAACATTAGTGTAGTTCACCCCAAGCTGAACACAACATTGGTGTAGTTCACCCCAAGCTGAACACAACATTGGTGTAGTTCACACCAAGCTGAACACAACATTGGTGTAGTTCACACCAAGCTGAACACAACATTGGTGTAGTTCACCCCAAGCTGAACACAACATTGGTGTAGTTCACCCCAAGCTGAACACAACATTGGTGTAGTTCACCCCAAGCTGAACACAACATTGGTGTAGTTCACCCCAAGCTGAACACAACATTAATGTAGTTCACCCCAAGCTGAACACAACATTGGTGTAGTTCACCCCAAGCTGAACACAACATTAGTGTAGTTCACCCCAAGCCCATACTTAGGAGTGTTTTCTTGTGGACACTTTACAGTAGTATGGATGTTATCGTTTTAGTTATTACAATTTTTATATTTTACTATCTAATTGTTTAATTTAACTTGTATGAATCAAATCATTTTAATGTTTTTCAACCAAAAAGGCTACAAAATAAAGATCTCACAGAAAAAGTCACATATGGACTTATTTTAGAGTCAGTACACAACAAATGTGCTGCAAAATGTTGTTTTTGTCTGTGATCATTTATTTCTCAAGAGGAAGTATCATGTGCACCCAGTACATCCCACTACTAGTTTACCTTTAGAACGTTTGTCACCAGCATCCAACCCTCAGGATACTGAAACATGTAACAATCTTTCTGATTTGTGAGCAATTGCAGACACCAAGGAACAATAACATCACACAACAACTATGATGTTATCTATAACTTAACTTTCCAAGCCTAAACTGTGTACAAAGCACACAACTAGTGTCTATTTTCACAAACCTTTGTCTGGGGGAAAAAAACAAGCAATTACCTCTTTTTTCAAATTGTAGAAAGCCTTCAGTTCCAAAAAAATTGTGTTATAGCTAAACAAATCATATCAAATGGCAAGCTAAGAAACTGTTCCAAACATCTTAGTTCCTCAGTTATTTAACAAGACAAAGGAAAACATAGGAAATGTTTGAAAACTATAAGGATGTTACAATCACGGCTGACAGATAGACTTCAACCAGCGATGCGAGCCATACTTCAATAACCAGTTGTGAGTGGGGTGTTTAAGGAAAGGTTACTGTAGTAGTTAGTGATAATGCAGCAAATATTGTGGCAGCAATAAGATTGACACATGCTTTGTACACAATCTTAATCTGATTGTGAAGTATGGCGGACTAGAGAATAAGATGCTTCAGAAACAATGGTGGAGTTATCGAAAACAAGTCCCCAAAGCGAGAAGCCGAGTGAAGTTGATGCATCAACAATAGGAGATGCAATTCTCAATATTAAGCCAGATGTTGCTACACATTGCATCACATCACAGAAGTGTAAAATGTGTTGATGCCAACTATAACTATCAACTACATCCAACTAGATAATATCACTAGCAAGAACATTACTCTTAGAAGTCAGGTCTGTGAACTATTAAAAGTGTTCATGGATTGTTCTGAAATAATAATTAGTGATAAGCAAATTAGAAATTACTGCTTCCAAAACAATCTTTCTTATTCAGACCCTGAAAGAGTGTTGCAACAAATGTATCAACAACCTGATGTAAGCTGCTGCATAGTGGAAAATGGCCATAAACTTTTGGAAGTGTTATTAACAAGCGCTTTTAGGCCAATGACAAAAACAAAGTGTTCGATGAAGATACAGTTTCGGATATTCGGTTCAAGAACCATATATTTTTTAAGCTACAAAATTTTGTAAGGGTAAAAAATTAATTTATTAATCAAGTGCGTGATTGAGCAAATATTGGAGTAACAATGGCTGTTACACTCCTTGTTATTTCAGAACCCAGTTCCTCAAGAGTTTGGGACAAATTTGACAAGAGCTTCTTTCTTCACTTTGGTGAGAGAGCCTGACTCAAGACCAGCTGCAACAGAGAACCTGCTGGATTGGTGGTTTGAAAGGTGATATTTTTTATCTTGTACTTTGAATTGACAAAAAAATATTGTGTATTGTTAAAAACAGGGCTGTGGAGTCAAGAGTCGTAGAGTCGGTAGAAAGGTACCGACTCTGACTTAAAAAACTTATAATAGTGTCAAGCTCAATTCTTACTGGTATATACATAATCAAGGATTGATCTTAATGTCACGATTCTTACTGGTATGGACACACTCAAGGATTGATCTTAATGTCACGATTCTTACTGAGTATGGACACACTCAGGATTGATCTTAATGTCACGATTCTTACTGGTATGGACACACTCAAGGATTGATCTTAACGTCACAATTCTTACTGGTATAGACATAATCAATGATCGATCTTAATGTCACAATTCTTAACTATCAAAACTTTGATGGCATACAAACCAAAAAGAGAACATTCAGAATTGTTGTTGTTATTATTAGTTTTAGTTTATTATATGCATAGATTATTGCATATTTACTCTCATAGGAATTTAAGAAAGTTACTTATCAATAAATTGTAATCAAATAAATATATTTTAAGTTCAATTAAACTAAGAACTAATCTGATGATCCATGTGTTAGTGATGAGATGTCTTGTACTACCATGTTAGTACTTAACATTTTAATGTTTATTAGTTAGTTATAATTTTACTCTAGTCAAATTATTTTACTATGGTAAATATTTTATTACGAATTAATATATAAATGTTTCGACTGGAGCAATACAGTCTAAACATTTTAATATTCTACACATGGTGATTTCATTTATTTTTTAATGTAAGTATTTGTAATTACTTATTATTAATATACATTTGCCATTAATAAAGGAGTTGGAGTTGGAGTCAAGAGTTGGACAGTAGAAAAAGTATAGTAGTCTGAGTCGAAGGTTTAGCCTACCGACTATGCAGCTCTGGTTAAAAACTCTGTTTTCTGAGAGAGAAAGAGAGAGAGAGTATTTTCCTTTAGTGGGGAAAAGTTTTTGAAATGTTACTCTAAAGTGGACATTTATAAACATTCATGATCAACAATGAAGAGGTTTTAAGATACAATATTTTGCAGATGGTCTATGGTCTATTGTATTATCCTATATATTAAAGTGTTTTTTATTGTAATTTAGTTTATCATATGACTAACTAAGCTATATATAAAATTCATATTTTTTTGATAAGACTATTATTTGTGTCATATAAATAATTCTAAATAATTAGGTACAATTTTAATTAGCAATAACAATATTAGAATGTAAATTAGGAAAAGAATACTGTCAGTAAATGCATACTATTACTTGATCAGTTTTGGTTGCCTGCTGTCCAGGAATGTAAAACTCAGAATATACAAAACAGGTTGTTCTCTATGGGTGTGAAAAGTGGTCGCTTACCTTACATGACAAAAACAAATTAGGGTGTTTGAAAACAAGGTGCTTAGGAAGATATTTGGTCCCAAAAAGGATGAAGATAATGGGAAGTGGAGGAGGTTACATGGTGATGAGTTACATATCCTGTACCCATCACAAGATATCGTTAGGATAGTCAAGTCTTGTAGATTACGAAGGCAGAACCTGCAGCACGAATGGAAGGATCTAGAACCTTGTTTAGGGTATTGACAGGCAAACCCAATGGGAAAAGACCATTGGGAAGACCTAGACGCAGATGGGTGGTTAACATTCTAGATAGGGTATTATTATTAATAATAATATTATTATTATCATCCTCATCATCATCATGTCTTACTACCTGTTCGGTTTATACGTACTTACGCTAATGTGTAATGGTAGGGTGATTGTGAGATGAAAGGGAGGACCTACAGTTTAACGTGGAATCCGAACCACGGAGGTAGGCCCGGCATTCCTCACATTCACAAGTTGTGATTAATACACATCTTGTCAGAGGTGAAGGAAGGGTTTGGCAATCAGATAGATCTGTGCCGGGACCGAGGATTGAACCCCGGATCCCCAGCACAGAAGTCTGACATCTTATCACTAGACCACAAGGTCAGATAGGGTGTAATGAGGTGGACTGGATAGAACTAGCTCAAGATAAAGATAGGGTGTAATGTGGTGGAATGGATAGAACTAGCTCAAGATAAAGATAGGGTGTAATGTGGTGGAATGGATAGAACTAGCTCAAAATAAAGATAGGGTGTAATGTGGTGGAATGGATAGAACTAGCTCAAAATAAAGATAGGGTGTAATGTGGTGGAATGGATAGAACTAGCTCAAGATAAAGATAGGGTGTAATGTGGTGGAATGGATAGAACTAGCTCAAGATAAAGATAGGGTGTAATGTGGTGGAATGGATAGAACTAGCTCAAGATAAAGATAGGGTGTAATGTGGTGGAATGGATAGAACTAGCTCAAGATAAAGATAGGGTGTAATGTGGTGGAATGGATAGAACTAGCTCAAGATAAAGATAGGGTGTAATGTGGTGGAATGGATAGAACTAGCTCAAGATAAAGATAGGGTGTAATGTGGTGGAATGGATAGAACTAGCTCAAGATAAAGATAGGGTGTAATGTGGTGGAATGGATAGAACTAGCTCAAGATAAAGATAGGGTGTAGTGTGGTGGAATGGATAGAACTAGCTCAAGATAAAGATAGGGTGTAGTGTGGTGGAATGGATAAAACTAGCTCAAGATAAAGATAGGGTGTAATGTGGTTGAATGGATAGAACTAGCTCAAGATAAAGATAGGGTGTAGTGTGGTGGACTGGATAGAACTAGCTCAAGATAGGAATAGGTGGGGTACTTTTGTAAGTGCAGCAATGAACTAATACTATAAAGTGAGTAAGTATTATAATCTGTGAGGGTCTAACATTTTACAAGTGTATGAGAGTCACAATCCACTGTCTGTAAGTGATGAATCAACACTTCATTTATCAACAGAGCTGGTTACTTCAGTGACTGGTTCAGGGAGTGGTGAACACAAAATGTATTGTTCAATAACTCAGAGCTGCCTGTAATGGCGGTGTGAAAGATTCATTCACAAAACAAGAGTCGCTCACAAGTGACCCATCTGTAGTTCACTGACAAACGGAAAGACATTGTAATGTGGCCACACGGAACCAACTTGGGACTCTTGAATTTGATCCTTGGGGGGAAGAAGGGGTCCCTTTCTGCTCCCCTAACCACATTGTAGTTAGGTACTCATACTATTTCCAGACAAATGTTGGTAGGTATTATTTGTTTCTTGTTCTTGTCAGCTATTTTATGCATTTTTTTTCAAGTCAAGGCTAAAAATGCCCCCCCGGACATCTTTAGTTTAGCATACCACTGAACTATCCAGGTCCATCCTGTGTCTAACATCAAACATCATTCATCATTTTATACAGAATCGTGAATTCAACAAATAGCACCCAGGCTCTTTTCTTCAGCAAAGTCTTCCATTTTTAAAAGATAATCTATTGTTTTAGTGGGGCATTGTTTTGGTAAAATACTGGCCTCTCCATTCTTAGCCGACAGGTATTTCCTAACAATAAAGTATGAAATCTTTAGTAAGATCCAAAAGTTATGTGGTAATAGACTTCAAACTAGTTGTCTCTAAAGATTTAGCTTTTCACCAACTTTTAAAATGTCTGAACAATCAATGACAAGGATTTCCACTTTGTTATCATGGTGCAAGCTATACGTAGTCAAGATGTAAGAACAGTTAATTGTTGTTGTTGATTGGGGGGAAATATTCCTTCAGACTTGTTTCCAGTCCAAGCAGATGTTTGAGAGCAGCTGAAAACTGGAATTTATGTTATACTCTTTTTGTAATTCTGTCAGCTTTATAATTCCCTGCTTCCACACGACAGGACCACAAAATGAGTTTTTTAATTGCAGCTTCCACCTTCTCTTGTACTTGAAATACAGTTACATTGCTACCTTGTAATGTCAGATTTAAATTATTCAAATAATTAAAAATGTCACAAAGGTATAGGCTACCTTGATTAACCAATTGACATGATGAAAACTGTATTTGAATTCATATATTACATCCCTAGCCATTGGGGGATGTTGGTCTAAGAACATTAAAACTTCTTTCTTCATTTCATTAAGTCTTCTTAAAGCAATCCCTCTTGATAGCCATCACACCTCGCACTATAAAAGAAGATGTTCATGCTCACTTCCCATTTCTTTGCACAACGGTGAGAATATTCTTTAATTCAGTGGACGAGATTTTATAAAGTTTATAAATTTTACATTCGCTTGCATAGTTGCAGTTAAAAGCAATGGCACTGTTTTGGCGGCCAATGCTGCTCTGTGAATGCTACAATTCATCCATTCACAGTCTGGTGCTACGGCTTTTATCCACGGAGAAAGTAGAGTATGAGCGTCTGCCATTGTACGTGCTCCAGCGCTACTCAGTCCCACACATTACTTCCTTTCAATGCCATTTAAATTGATGTAGGCCGAGTTATCAATCAAATTAAAAACTTCAGCTGTTTTTCTTGTTGTTAAGAGGTTTACAAAAAAGAAATTCTTTGCGAGTTGTATTGTCAAACTTGTTATCTCACAAAACACATTAGAATGGCACTGTCCAATATGTCCATACTTTCATCAACTTACAAGGAAAAAAACTACACTCATAAGTGACCTACAACAGTTTCTTTGATTTTATCTACCATTTTCATGATCCTACGCTTCCCTGTGTTATTTGATAGCGCCAGCATGTTTAGCTACTTGGTTCTCCTGGTTTTTATCACATATTCGAGATGCTAACATTTTCAATGCTGGAACTATCAATTTGTCAGCAATTGCGTGAGGACAACAAATTTCAGCAATTAATTTTGATATTTCATAAGAAGCCATTACAAGGTTTTCAGATTGAGCACCCTGATAAAAATTCGAAGACAAAGTCATAGCCTCTTTGGTAGATGTTAATTCTCTATTTATGAAGAATTCTAATGGCTTATTATTGTACTCTGGATGTTCCAATTCGAAGTGCTGTTTCATCTTTGAAGGTTTCGTGGACTCGTTTGAAAGTGCCACATAACAAATAACACATACTGAAATAGTTTGTTATCAGCACCCTTGATGAAACCAAATTGTATGTACCGTAATCCTCAGAATACTGTCGGAACCAGGACTCCTTTTGTGTAAGAGTAGTGGACTGCACATCGTGCGGCCAGAACTCGTGCCCGCTGCGCATCACTCAACTGTCTGTTGGTGGAGCACTCAGAACTTGTACCCAGTTGCACATCCTTGATTGTTTATCAATGCTAATCGAAGAGTTCGTAACCGGCACATTGTTTGTTTGTTTGTTTGTTTGTTTGTACATTGTTTTACTAGGTACCAATTTATCCATCCCCAAATTAAACATTATCTGTAAATAATTAACCAGTCAAGTGGTTATGTCGGAATATATCGTCATAGCCATTTTGTTTACGCAGTGGCTATGACGAAATATTACGTCATGGTGTTTTTAGTGCTCACTCTTAGTGGCCAAGACGAGTCTGCTCATATTTTATTTGTTTTTAGACCTTTCTCTGTAGTTCTTGCTTTCAACTCGCAGTTCTTGCTTTTGCTAATAGGGGCGTTTGTTTATAAATCCATTTCAATAACCAATAGCACCTGTGTTGTTTTGTAATCTTAGTATTGTTGCTAGTAAATAAAATGGCAGGACCAAGTAAACGGGCTAAGATTCTTAGTGATGAACAACTAAATAATTTATTACATAACAATGAGCTTAGTGACATTTCAGAGAGTGAATGTTTCCAGCGCTACCACACAGTGAAAGAGTACTAGACAACTTTAGGGAGGGGAAAGAGGTGTGTGGGGTCGGGAAGGGTAGGGAGGGAGGGGAAAGGGAAGTGGGGGAGGGGAGCAAAGAAATATTTTTTTAGGTAAAATAAGATAGTCTAGAAGTTATGGAGTATTCTGGTAGATACTTTAAGGCATAGATACAAACATCTCATTTTAATAAAATAAAATAAAATTTGCCAAGAAAATATACGCTCTTTATCGACACTAAGCTCAAATTGAACAATCAGAGTGGGTGCGAGTGGGCATGGGCGGGTTGAGCAAATGTCAGAAAATATGGCCGGTGTGGTGGTGCCAAAGTACAGTTGTGTGCCTCTTTCACCGCTGCACAGCCTCGCCATTGGTTGAGCTACTTTGCCGTGAACGAGATTGCAAAACAGTGTGGAGGGGTTTGCAATGGCACAGGCTTTCACTGATGCGGATGGAGCGCGTCGCTCATCTCGATTAATTTATTCAATAGTCCCGATTCAACGTTATTTTCTCATAGTTTATAGTTTCCTGAAAAAAGGAAAACCCAAAAACGAAACATCTAGGTTTTCAAGAGTTTTTTTAAAGCGATCCGGCATTTTGATTTTGTGGCCCGGTGTCGGGTCGCGACCCACCATCTAGAAACACTGGTATAGAGTAACCCAACTGTTAACTTTTTTTTGTCTAATATTTATAATACCGGTAAGTTAACAGTGTTTCTATAGTAAAATTATATGATTTTACCTTTTTTATAAAATAAAGTGTAAGCATTCTGGACCTGACAGTTTGTGTCCTAATGTTATTAACTACACATACAACATGTTTCTTAATGTCCTGCATTAGAGCCTATTAAGACCTTGCTAAAAGCTCTTTACCTACAACCACTCTTCGGGATGTCAATAAGAAAGAATGGTAAAAAAAACTTATCTCAAAGTGAATATCTCCATGCTAGTTCTCTACTACCTTCAAATTTTCTTTTATGAGCCTATTAAAAAATTACTGAATTTGTTATAGAAAAGCTAAATCTAGAACACTTTTTCATCAAGCTGAATTTCATAGCTCAGCAAATATTCTTTAAAAAAAAATAGATAAAAATGAGCTAATGTCAACTTTTCAAACATTCTTTTCTATAATGAAACTCAAATTATAGGGAATTTGTCGACTTTATTTTGACGTGAAATGTGCTTGGAAATAACGTATCTTAGAATTAAATATTTTGTTAGAAATGAAGGTTTGCGCGGCGATTTTTAGCTTACCGAGGCTGTCCCCCAAGTAGCTCATCTTTTTTAACCTGTCTAGGTTTAATAAAATGTCAATCAACATGACAACCCAGCACCGGTTTAATATTTTAAACAAAACAATAGTCGCCTTAAGATTTTAAAAATAGGTGTTTCTTGTATTACCTTGAAATGCAATTTGGAGGTGTCTTGTCAACATCCAAAGTCGCAAATAATCGCATTGGGACAGGTTTCACACTAATAGTGGGCGAAGGTTTACTCGCCTTCTCCGCCATGTTAACATTATAGACTGGACCACCACAGATCACTGGACCTTGTTGGACTGCTGAGATAAGGATTGCCAACATCCAGAATATTAAAATTATGTAAATTTATATATATATATTTCTTTCTTCAATGGCACTGAATACATTTTCTTTAATAAGGAAGGAACACTTGTATTCGATTCATTCCCGAAACTACTTTTTTGATATTTCTATGAGTTCAATCCAGGTCTGACCCACATAACCTAGCCCTAACTCGACACGAATTTCGTCTACGAGATAACCGGGAAGACATATTTTGTTCGTCTCTACACCGACATATTTATATTTAGAAGAAAATTAAACAGCCTCCTATACAAAGTAACGTTGTCTGAGTAAAATACATTAACTAAAGAAAAGTCTGTAATATAATTAAGAATGTAATTTACCCGTGCCAACTGATGTACAGGGCAAGTCATAAATTTATGTTATAATATTTCAGGAACGGGGCAAATCACACAATGTGAGGAGGGAACCTTGCGTATCAAATAAAGTCGGTCTTTCGTGTAGGCGTGCCCGAGCCGAAGGCGGGTTATTATACAAATAAGCTTACGAGTGCCTTTAACTCCTGAAAACCATTGTGTAACTAATGTTGTACCACATACATCTTGGTACCATTTTGCTTTCTGCTGGCATATTCGCTCCATTTAACCTGACTTCTGAGTTTTACCCTAGGTATAAAGTCGCTATATGGTAGCGGGATTTCCTGTACAATGGAATGTAAATTTACACTAGATGCCAAACTATCTACTCTCATTACCCATTATAAGCACATGACTAGGAATCCATTGGTACCCCAATTCGTAGCTCCTATCTCGCAGTGAGGCGCACTCTTCGAGTAGTTGAACTCTCAATGGGTGTGATGGAGGGCTTGACAAGCCGCTTATAGACTCCAAAGCACTACGGGAGTCGCATAATACCACTACAAGCTGAGGACGTAAAGATAAGATATATATCAATGCCTGTAGGAGAGCAAATAATTCTGCTGTAAATATTTATGCGTCGGATTGTAGTCTATATGTCCGACCATAATTAATACTACTGTCATAGAAGGCCGCACCCACTAGGGCCACCTCCCCTCCCTCTTAGCACCATCTGTAAATATAAGTCTGTATCTATTCCATCTTTATTTCACATACCTTACTGCATTTAACTTCTGTTCAATTGGAAGGGTAACTCTTGTTACTCCTGAATAAGGAATAGATAACACCACTGGTACGTCCCAAAGGTCATCATGCTCCTGGTGATACACTGTACATGATACGGAAGAGAAAAAATATACTGACGCAGTTCATTCAAACCCAAAAAACTATCCACCAGAGATGGGCCTGTTTTGTTTAACCAATATTGTTTTGTCTGAACATAATTTGTAAGGATCCGAAGTCTGCGCTGCAGATAACTAGAAGTTGAACAATCTTTAATAAAAAACGTGTCCACCAACAGACGGCGCCTAAGAAATAAAGGGAGTTCTCTTGCTTCAATAAGGAGTGCATTGGTTGGCGATGTATGACAAGCGTCCAGACACAGTCTTAAAGCCGCATATTGGAGCCCATCCAGCTTTACTAGTGTAGATCGTGATGCAATGTGAAATAAAAAAACACCCATACTCCAATCGATAACGTATAAGCCCACGGTACATTTGTAACATTGTATATGGGTGGGAGCCCCAAAAGGCACCCACCATTGATCTCATAGTATTTATAAACCTTTCACATATTGCAGATAATTCCAAAAAATGAGGGAGCCAAGATCCCTTCATGTCTAATGTCATGCCTAAAAATCGCACTGTCGGTTGTACCTGAATGCGAAGTCCTTCATAAACTAACCTAATTAAGTTATCTCGCACTCTAGGTCGGGTGAAGATTACCGCACAACATTTAGATACATTTAGAGTCAAAAAGTGGGCTGTCAACCAATTTGAAAGCAAAGGAAACACTGATTGTAACTTACCCACCCCCTCTGACAAGTTACAAGACCGAACGTATATTACCCCGTCATCCGCATACTGTAAAGTCGTTATACCAACCGGAAAAGAGCTATCAATATCGACTGCATATAACAGAGGACTGAGTACTGATCCCTGCGGTAAGCCCCTTCGTTGAGTTTGAGGAGATGATCTAGCTTGTCCTATCTTTACAATGTACGATCTATTTTGAAATTAATAGCTTAACCAATAACACATTTTGATAGAACAACCGAGGTGAAAAAGTTTATCAAACAACACAGAATGCTTGACATTATCGTACGCACCCTGTATATCGAGGAAAAAATCTGATACAAATGAGTTTTGTGATAAAGCAATTTGAATATCAGAAACTAATATAGAGTGGCTATTAAGTGTGGAATGTCACTTTCCAAACCCAAATTGCATAGGATTAAGGAGTTCGTTCATTTCCAGAAATCGTTCTAAACAGCTTTTAACTAAGTGTTCCATGATTTTACCAAAACAGAACGAGAGTGCAATAGGCCTATAATAACTTGTTAACTCCGCGCTTTTACTCGGTTTTAGAATAGGAATCAGAAAGGAAATTCTCCACGCTGGTGGTATTACCCCTTCCTCCCACAAAATATTAAATATCTCTAACAGCGCTCGTCGAGAAACAGAAAACAATTTTGTCAACATACCATAGGACACAATTGTCTGGGCCACCCGCCATTTGTCGCACTCGATTCAACGCTGCCCTTAATTCACTGTTAGTAAAACATTTATCGAGCTCAGAAACACCCAAACTGGGGAATTCCAACGGGGGGCACATAACTGAATCCGGTATCACACTACAAGTGAATGACTCTGCCCATGCCTCTAAGTCAACCGTAGGGATCCCGAAGTTTGTAACAATACCCTTGAAACATTTGATTCTATGCCAAACCTGTGTCAGTGATACATCGGGTGAAAGAGACTCGCATTATAAACGCCAAGAATCACGTTTCACACGTAGCAAAGTTCGCTGCGTAGCAGCTGCCGTACGACAGTAGCTTTCATAGTTTATCAGGTTACAATTTTGTTTTAAGGTATATAATGATAGCCTCCTTTGAGTGATCGCTTTAGAACACGACTCTGTCCACCACGGGCAACGTTTAACTCCTCTATGACCCTCACTATGTGAGGTTGGTACTGTCGCATCAGCTGAGCTCTGAGCATTAACATAGTTGTCATACTGTACTAAAGGATCACGGTCCACCGCTAAATTTTGAACTGTTAACTCCACTTTTGTAAAATATTATTCCCAATTTGCCTTTTTATAGTAGCGTGACCTATCCAGAGGAACAGTTTTATAATTATATGGGACCTGAGCGTCTATTGTTAAAATAATTGGCAAATGATCACTGCCCATGGTGTCACCAATCGTATCCCAAGTTAAGTATGGTGCAAAATTAGGGGATGCAAAAGTAACATCTGGGCACGTGTTAGGATACGGAGGTCTGTTAAGTCGCGTAAACTTCCCTGTATTTAATATTACAAGAGGTAACACCGCTAAAGTTTCATGAATCTCTATCCCACAACGATCTATGTAAGGGGAGCCCCACAACACATGGTGCGCATTCATGTCCACGCAGATAATAACCGGGGACGATAGACCTCCGAAAAATTGTTCCCATAAATTATTATCGAAATTATATGGTGTAGGGTTTTATAAAGATATAACTGAAAATGCGGAACCTGCGGAAAATATTTTTAACCCTACAAACTCCCAAGGATATTGAAAATTGCCCGAAGTTATTTCGACAGATTGAATGTCCGAACTAATTAACAGCGCAACACCTCCCACTCGGGCAGATCTATCCGACCTAAATATTTTAAATTTATTTATAAGAAAATTATCCTGGTACCTGAGCCAAGTTTCACTTAATGCTACTATATGGATATCACGAGAAAAACTTAATTACTCAAGGTCCGCTTTTTTTTGTTCCTGATGCTTCTAGAATGCCATTGTATCATAACTAACAAAAAATCTAACTCAGACAAGGTTACCTTGGACACCACTGCCTGCTTTGATTCTAACAGATCCACGATTATGGCTATTAAAGTGTCGCACATCCCTTAAAAACTTTTGGATTTTCCTTGTTATTGTTACCATTAAACTTGCTAGATCCAACTCCCCTGGCGCTAGGGAAGCCATGGTTACTAGGAGCAACACAACTTTAGAAATCATCTGTTCCACCCCCTTACTTATGATATCATATAATGTTCCTTTGATAGAGCTTCCTGACGAATCCACGTCCACATCCCCAACAACCTGTGCCGGGGTACTCGAAAGAGTCGCCGCATAGGACGTTACATTGAGTGGTCGTATTGGATTATTTGGGAATTGAGAATTGTCCATGACAAATTGGGTCCCCCTGGTTGCATAACGCGACTTGTAGGGAGAGTTGTGGTCCACAGCTTGACAGTCCTCCCGGTACGACAAATTGCGACGAGCCATTGTAGATTTAATTTGACGCTGTTACATCCATTCGGGACACGTTCGGTCGATCGCCAAATGAGCCCCCCCACGGTGAACACATTTTGGGGTTCCTTATAGGTATTCTTCTATTATTAGATGACCACCTCCACACTAACATGGTGCGCATTCATGTCCACGCAGATAATAACCGGGGACGATAGACCTCCGAAAAATTGTTCCCATAAATTATTATCAAAATTATCCGATGTAGGGTTGTATAAAGATATACATGAAAATGTCATACCTACGGGAAATGTTTTTAGCCCTACAAACTCCCAAGGATATTGAAAACTGCCTGATTCAACAGATTGAATGTCAAACCTAATTAAAAGCGCAACACTTCCCACCCGGGCAGGTCTATCCGACCAAAAAATTCTAAATTTATTTAGTTATAACAAAATTATCTTGGTGCCTGAGCCAAGTTTCACTCAGCGCTATGATATGGATATTATAAGAAGAAATTAATTGCTCAAGGTCCGCTTTTTTGTTCCTTATGCTTCTAGAATTCCCTTATATCATATTTAAGAAACTAACCATAATAAAAGCAACATTTTTAACTAACCCAGACAAGGTTACCTTGGACACCACTACCTACTTTGATCCTAGCAGATCTACGATCATGGCTATTTAAGTGTCGCACATCCCTTAACACCTTTTGCATTTTCCGTTATTGTTGCCATTTAACTTGGCAAATCTAACTACCCTGGTGCTGAGGAAGCAACAGTTACTAGGAGCGACACAAATTACCTTACTATCAATGATTCTTTAGAAATATAGCCTACTCGCGCCTAGTTTAATGTTTTTATTTTGGCTAAAAACAGTTAGTTTATTGTGGATGTGAAGCTTTTCACTAATAAGTTTATTAATCTCAGGGGGTAGCCTCAAAGTTTTGGCAAATTTTCAATTCTAGGCTATACACCAGTCTGCCCTAGGTAGTTTCAAGTGTACACAATATTTTAGTTGAATGTTAATTTACAATAATTTGAATAAGTTTACTACAAGTAGCAAGTAAACCTGTAGCCAAATCTTTTGCGTTAGGTCAAAAATATGCCTTATAATTATGCTAGTAGCTATCAATACCCGCTAAAATGTATGGATATTAAGTAATGCATCGCTTTTAAGACGCAAAACGGGCATATATTACTATTTATTCAAAATCCAAAGCAGCCATTCTGTTAGTGTCTAACACGTGCAAAGCTAGAACCATTTTCTTTCTTTAAAACTCAAACAAAAATCGACAAATTTTGTACTTTTCTATACATATCTAAATTATAATAATACATTAATCAAACTTACCAAATAAGAATTGAAGTAAATTTATACTTCAATGATAAGAGCGACTATTTTAATTCCACCTAAATAATAGCCTATCTTTAACAATAATTTTGATTTTGACAAAGCTTCATGACGCTCTCTTAACTTGCCTCTATCTTGAAGGCCTGTGTGCCGCGAAATTTCCCCCACCGGTTAAAACAAGGGCGATTGGAAATTAAGGTGCGAAGCTATTAATTTTAATAAACCAACGTTAGCTCGCTACATGATTCTCCTTCTTTCAAATATTATTAAGACACATACATTTAGTACAAATATTCATTTCCTTACCGAAATTGTATCTAGGACTGAAGTTTGATGATTTTCGGCCGGTTTTGAAACACTGGTCGCCATGATCATCTACCTAGCAGACGGCGCAGTAACTACATATTATTTAATAGTATATTTTATTTTAATAGATAATTTTGAAGAAAAAAATTAATTCATTGTTTACAATTAAATTTATTCTTACAAAATGTATTTTCATTGATAAACACAACATTTTTTATAAAACAAGAAATAGCTCTTCATGCTAATCACGTGACTCTTGACCAATCAACGTTGAGAATACAGTGACAAGTCTTTTTCGATGTTTAGCCTACTGATGACCATGAAAGGGGTCATTTATGTGGATTGTTTATAATTTTGACAATTTGGTAATATCAGTAATAATTTGTTATGTGTTCTTAACGGTGTACTGCTAAAGGCGTGTGTGGATTCGAGAGGAAATGCAGGTACCGTATTATATTTAAGTGGCATTTTTTGTTTCAGTTAATAATCCGCTATAAGTTATAATATGCAGGTTAAACCGACAGTATTTCAAGTGAATCTGTTTAAGTTTGATTGCTGACTCCTTTATCATAATAGGTTAACTGAAATAAGTTTAAAATTAAGGGTCTAATTATTTGTTTCAAAAGTCTAATAGTAATTATAGGCTATTGGAATATACTTAGCGTCCATTCCTTCGCTGCCAATAGTATTTAGTTGGATTTGTTTATTAAAGGTGGTCAAAATAACAACAGACTATTTTAACCAGACAAAGCTGTATTTTCACCATAAGGCTTAAGTCTTTTAGGAGGCTATTTCATAAAAAAAATACAACTCTATAATTATGCTACTAGGCCTAGATTTAATTCACTTTTTACGCCTAAGTTATCATGTGAGAAAATAAATACTGTCATAAAGTTACATATTTTAAACGCTCATTGCTAAAAGTGAAAGTTTTGAAGTATGTTTAGAGCTATATTTTATTCATGAAACAAGGTACTCACATGGAAGGCATACCTTCCAAGATCTTGTTAATCAAACAGGATTTTTTTAAAGTCTTTGACACATTTGTGAAATACTTGACTGACTTGTGCAATTTTAAATATTGGGGATCATACATACACTGAATGAAATAATGTTTGCTTGTTTACATAACACCACAGAAACTCATTTTTATTCACAATCAACAAGGCAAGAATTGGTTCATAACAATACTTGTAGGTTGCCTGGTAATGGTGTGTGACCTTAAAGATAGGCCTACAAGACCTAAATATATATAAACACATCTTATATGTACTTAGGCCTAGCTTCACTGGATCTAAAATTAATTGTGGATAAATTCCTTCAAAATATTGTCAATTGTTCAGTAAGCGGATCTAAAGTTAACATACCTTAATCCCGGCACACACGACACAACTATTACTAGGCTATTTCACCAAAAGTAAAGAACCAAGTTATCACATTTTTCACGATATTATGTACACTCACACTGTGTGAACATTCTTGAAGTAAAACCTGCATGCAATCTATGTGACCAAGATAGAGAAGTTCTACAATCTCTTGCACAACTTTTTGTATAAGAAGTTGTGTCTTGTGTATGTAGGCCCTACCTACCTTAACTTAAATTCACAAGACCTAACTAACTCAGGAATACCATCATAAAACCTGAAACAGCAATTCTTAGTCTACACTAATTATTATAGGCCTCTTGGGCTCACAGACAAATGTGTCATCTCGTCTGATGTATTTTTTTTGGATGACAGGTGTACTGAGGTAGTTTTCTTTTATTTCCACGCCTTGTTTTCCATCTGTCAACCTACTCACATGATGATATTTGTTACAAAGTTTTTGAATGACTCATTTTGAACATCAAACTTTGAGAACATACATTTGAATATCTTTGAAGCGGTTCTATAAACAACTGAAGCAGAGTATTAACTCAAGCTATTAATTCTTGATGTGCTGTGAATGTCAAACTCTTAAGTAGCAGGGTTGACAGCGAGCATCACCTGATGGCTCTGGTTCTGATTGACGTCACAGATGTGGCAGTCGGCTTTGTGGTTTGGCGTGTAATAAATACACAGATCATAGTTTTACCTTGAAGTGGAAAGGGGTGTGTGCATGTACGATGTGTCAGCTTGCACGAATAGGCCAGCGACCCAAGTGTACCAGTGTAGACATCAACGATGTGTTAGTGGAGGGGTGGGAAGAATGTACGTCTGCTAAACATACTATTATTGTGTTCAAACTTTTTATTCAGTTAAACCTAATAGCATTCAGTCACCGTACGGTACTACTTGTTTCCTAGTCGAGACTGTGTGTCAGGTCAAAGGGATCATCAATTTTGTTAGTGAGGCATTTATTGACGAAATAAAATGTGCTGGCCTCTTGTTTACTTTCTGTACCACAAGAAGCTATTTCAAAATGCTTCAGGGCAAAAAAATAATCATATCTGGAATATTGCCATGTTAACTCTTTGGTCAATAAGAATACTTGGCCTTTTATAAATCGGCAGGTGCTAGCTAAGTTAAGTCATGAAAATAATAAAGTATCCTACCAATATTGTAGACAACGCAATAAAAGAGTAACGTCAGTAGTAAAATTTATTTAGATAACAGCTCATTTATTTTTTTTCTTCAGAAATTGAGTTTTTATGAAATTATTTTACTGTTCTAAAAAAAAGTCTTATAAATAACTGACGGTGGAAATGATAAGAGCAGCAGGTTAAGTACCTGAATACAAGGAGTTGACTGCTGAGGGTGGTTTGGAAGGCAAACACAGTACCGGAAGACTGGAAAAAGGGAGTTATAATATACCTGTATTCAAGAAAGGAGACAGGAAGAGGTGTACAAATTATAGGGGAATAACCCCACTGTAAAAAAATATGAGAAGATACTGGAAAGAGATAAGAAATAAAATGAAAGGAAGGTGGAGAAAGGAACCACAGATTTAGAGAACAGAGGTCTATAATAGGCTTGACCTTTGCCAAACGACAGCTGATGTAAAGAAGCATGAATATGGGAAATACTTGGTAGTGGTATTTATGGATGTGGAGAAGGCATGTGATGTAGCGTGGATTGAAATAAAGTTTGGAAAGTGATGGAGGAGGTTGAAGTGGTTAGAGGAGTTGTAATAAGAGTGAAAAGCATGTGTGAGGATTAAATAGCCAAAGCTATTATTTATGCTTTTTAGTGAGGACTACTCCATTTAGATATCATATTCTGAAAATTGAAACAGAGTCTAAGATGGCTGCGTTATCTGATAGCTCGGGATATTAATATAATCACATACTTGTAGCCGACGATTTCCGCACGTCCATCATAGACTCTGCCTTAAAATATGAGTGGAGAATGACCCTTGGCACGGGACGAATCCTGGATAGCTTAGTGGTTAGAGCATTGGCGTACTAAGTCAAAATTCCTGGGTTCGATTCCCATGTCCAGGTTGCATTTTTCAATTTTCAGAAAATGTATGAGGATGACAGGAGTTGTGTTAAGACAGAGAGTGGAAGGACGAAATGGCTAAAAAATTTAAAAAATGGAGTGAAGCAGGGGAGTGCCTTGTCAACATTACTATTTATAATGGTAATGGAAATGGTTGAAAGAGAAAGTGGCAGGAAAACTCTGGGAGGAAAAAGTGAAAGTCATTGTGTTTGCTGATGACTTGATGGTATGGGGGGTGAAGGAAAACTTAATCAGATTAGGCTCCCCATCGCGGGAAATTACTTTATCAAAATCGTCGATAACGTTACAATTGTCGCCCAATCGAGGGACAATTAAATAATTAAATCATCAAATATCAGATGTCGTTACAAGTCTTACGTTCAAATGATAATTTAGGTAATAGGCTTATAGAAAGTACGGTATCTACTAAACCCTGAATTAAGTAATAATCCCAATCTGTAAGGCTTTATTTCGTACCAGAATATTATCATATATTTATTTTGGTAGGATAAACGCTCATTTAGAACGGAAGTAAAAATTTCCTTCTAGAAGGTCTGTTATCCTAACTAAACACAACCATAGGGTAGGATTCTGGTACGAAATAAAGCCTTACAAGCGAGCTTTCTTCAAAATTCATCGTATATATTAAGCAACATCAACTTATTCTATGAAAAAACTAGCCAGTTTCGAACTTAAATATGCTCTTCAAAGCCTTTACTAACATATTTATTTCATTTAACTAATCACACATTGATGTGGCTCATATATTCAATCAAATTAATGAACGCTGTCAAAATGCCACATTGCCTTGTATAGGGGGTAAGAGAGAAAGATATCCGAAAGTTTCTTTCTCTCTTACACAATGGTATGCAGACGACAGCTCGAAAATTTCAGCCACAGATGTCCATCCAGTTATTTTATAAAGATCAATGATCATTAATTGAGATATCGGTGATCAATGTTTAGCGATATTATCACCAGACGGCGACAGCAGCATTCCAGAATGTAAGATACGACCATGACTGACAAAATATCGGTTGGCGCCTGGCGATATGGTGACCCACAGGTGCGGGCAGTAGCGGTCTATGTCCTTAATTATCATGTTTCAATAAACATTCATTGAAAAAGTACCTCCACTTAATTACTTTGTGGTGGCCAAAATTCATCTTTCCAGATCAAGCGGTTTGGAAGATACGGAAAAGCCACCCTCTTCCCACTTCACCCCCTTAGGGATTGAATTACGCAAAAATCTCAAAAATCCCCGAACATTTATTTCTTCCATTTTGACAAAGAACACTAATGTCAAATTTCGTGTTTCTAACTCAACCAGTTTCGGAAATACGTGTACTCTTTAAGAACGTTACCAACTCCGTTTTCACCCTTTTGGATACGACTATTAAAAATTCGTCGAACATATATCTCTTAGATTTTTACAAATAACACTCGTGCATTTCGTATTTCACCATTTAAATAAATACATACACCCTATTCCCTACCCTAATATAATGAATACAGTGTTGGTGTGTATTGGTTGTGTCAGGAGTGAGAAGGATACAGGGGTGTATGCTAGATTATAAAATATAAAATATTATTTTTAATCAAAGCTGTGTACGTTTGAATGTAAAATACTACATTAAGAGCCTAATAGGAATAGAAAAGTAGTATATAATGTTTTAGAAATATCATATATTTTCTCATAAATGTAATCTACCAGTACCTACTTGTAAAATATATAGCTTTCTTGACATATAATACTCTATAAACAAATGAAGTTTTTTTAAAAAATCCTATATATAAAAAATAACGGCTGAAAATTTATGATCAGCTTCCTTTTGGGGTTAGTTAATTCCCCTCTCTTTCCGAAAATATCACTCATAACTCATTTTTGTATTCCTAGACCGGGGATTGGCGACACTTTTCCGACCAATTTGCCACTCAGGGGACCTGCTGAATTTTGAACTAGTCTATTGTGTCACCTATTATTTAGGTTTTCTAAATTAGGATGGAAAGGAACTCGAGAAAAAGCCAGTGTTTTTGCAGTTTTTATAGCAAAATCTTGCCAAAGTAAATAAAATATTGCTCCAGTACAAATATAGAATTTAATTTTCTCCACTAGGTGACCTCAAAATTTCTTCAATATCTGTGAAGGATGTTCTGGAATTTAATTACAACTTTTTCTCTTCATTTAAAAAGTTTGTTAGATAATGCCACCATGCTCATGGCAGATATTCAACAACTGTTGATATCAACATGTGAAGAAAATTAGATTCTATGTTTTTACTGGAGCAATATTTTATATATTTTGTCCAAAAAATTTTTGCCACAACATTTGAACAAATACTGGCTTTTCTCGCGTCTCCTTTCATCCCACCTTAATGGGTCTTTAAAACCAACACTTTTTAACATACACGTCTTACATGGTTTAGGCTATACGTACATTTGATAATCGCTCTAATGGGGTAGGGCTGAGGAATAAAACATTCTAGAGATAATTTACTCACATTTGCTTGGAAGGAGAATGGGGAAGCCCTTTAGGAAAAACCACCTTCAGTAGACCCATCCAGGAATCATGTGACATGACATGACTGTCGAAATTGTATTAACTTAAAAACAAATTATACCACGTTGGGAATAGTTTTAGTCAATGTTTAATCTTTTTCATGTCGGTGTACCACCCAAATCATGCTTGCGTACCACTGGGTGGCACGCGTGCCATAGATTTGCCATTCCTGGCTTATACTGATATCACGATTCACGATCCCTCACAGATAAAACCATCACACTCATACAACACTAACGTAATTAGTACAAGTAGGAATAACCGAAAGGATTGTGATATTTTGGGGAGTAAAACTAATAAAAAAATCTCACTTCTTTTGATTCCTCTGCTCATGGTTCTTTTACAAGCCAGGTGTCAAGTATATTTATGTTTTTTAGGGCTTGGCGTTTTTATATAATTATTAACTAACACTAATATTTATTATATTAGTAACAGCAAACAAGCCACTAGTATTATAATACTGAATCCTTTTTCCAAAACCACCCACCCACACAACACACAACCTTTTACTACACTCAACACTTTACTAACTAGTAGTGTGGTGCTGTTCAAATTTTGTAAATGGTTTCAAAAATTTAAAGTTACAAAATATGGCTTTGCGTAAGTATGTATGTTGAAAGAGAGGGTGGGGGAATTCCAAGTATTCAGTCTACATAAGGTGCCGAATTCATTTCCAACAATTATTATCCTTTTATTCAAGCTGCTATTTCCTTTTAAGTTAAGATCTTAACAATTGATACCAACAATGTTTGATTACTTTTCTCGGACCCCATAACAAGATTCATACCAAGAAATGTCCTTTGTTTCACAATACCAATTTGAATGAAAAAAAAATATTTGAAATATTGGCTTAGCTAATTTTACAATCGGAAGTTTTACAAGTTGCATCTTTAAGGTCAATTTTAAAATAATAATTAACTAGTAATTGGTTGAAGGCATTTACATTAAACTGTAGTCAAAGTAAACAGTTATATCTTGTTAAAGTATTTGTATGTACAGAGGGACACCCCCCCTTAAGGGGGTCTAACACATTACAGGGAGTCCGGACCTCCCAGAACCCCCACGCTTTCTACGCCCTTGAATTAATCGCTCCAGCTCTCATGATCCAGCAAACTCACGCTCGTCTGCAAGAGACCTAAGTTTATGTTTTTTTTTTTTTAGGGTAGGTGGNACAGGGAGTCCGGACCTCCCAGAACCCCCACGCTTTCTACGCCCTTGAATTAATCGCTCCAGCTCTCATGATCCAGCAAACTCACGCTCGTCTGCAAGAGACCTAAGTTTATGTTTTTTTTTTTTTAGGGTAGGTGGTGGTATCAAACATTCACGTATGATGAATCAGTTGGCTTTTGTGTGTGCAATCTGAGATTATATTTGTTTATTAATATCAATAACGTTATATCTTTAATCAAATTAGTAAATTACATGAATTATCTGTTTGTTTAAACTCAGATCAAACAAAAATGACAAAAATGCTTGTTACTCACAAAATAAATGACAATAAATGTTGATATTAGAGTTTGGCTATGCTGCATTGCCATTTGCCTGATCTGTGAGTTTTTCTTTTAAGATTTCAGTATTTAAATTATTTAATCCATGGTCTTAAAATGGCAAATATGAATGGTACCTTTAAATCAATAGAGCTATTTAAGGTATGTTTAGCGAGTGCTGTAAATAATTTGAATCCTCACGTATATGTTATATTATACAATTAAATTCCTTATTGCTCACATACTTTAAGGTACTTTGTACGTAGTACACGAGAATTATAAGTCTTCCAAAACATCGGAAACATTCGTATTTAAACAATTTAGATAGTTTGACATTTTCCCTTTAAAAATCTTCACTTTGTAATGATAAAATAGGTAGAAAACTTACATGGTTTCTTTTGAGAAATGTGAGATTTTTTATCAGATTTAGGGCCTCTTGGTTTTTACTTATTGTCAAGAGAGACAGGTTGAATACTAAAAGTGACTATAAACGTTCTATACCCATCAACATCATTTAGAAACATTGTTTACAATTGTACATTATATTTGACGTCTTAGCGGAGTAGTCTAAACTTGTCTGTCCATAAGGACCACAATGAACGCTAAAAAACTTTTTGAGAGGGGTTGCATTTAAAGACAATATCTGAATTTTAATTATATTAAGTAAAAATAATTCCAAATTAGTATAATATTATTACAAAAAGAAAATAGTAGGCCTCTACAAAATAATAAGATTGGCTCATATTTTTAGCAAAACATTTGAAACATTTGATTTGCAATATTGATGTTAATATTGGGATTTAAATAGTATAGTCTTTAAATTAAAAAAAGTAATGGCTGGACATGGTAATCGAATCTGGGACCTTTGACCAATGCTTTAACCACTGATCTATCCAGTAGTCGTCACGTGCCCAGGGTAATTCTTCACTCATATTTTAAGGCAAAGTCTATAATGGACTTTCGGAAATCAGCTACACATGAGTGATCAATTAAGATCATGAGATATCAGATAATGCAGCCACCTTCGACTCAGGAGGACTTATGCTACCAATAGTACAGTGACAATTGTACTTGAAGACAAAGGTTCCAGGTTCGTTTCCTGTGTTCAAGTGTCATTTTTCAATCTTAACGATTTGGATGCGGCTATAACCTTAATTGATAAAGATAATAGCTTGGCTATTTAATCCATTTGAATCTTATTCTAAAGTAAATTTATAATAATTGTTGACAAATGTCTGTCCGTAAGCTGAGGTTTCTCAGGTGTTTGGTTTATTTTCATAAGAGAAAATGAGTGTTAAAATATATAGCGGCTGCTAAACATTGCGTACAAAATGTCAATAACATTTGGGAATTGATCCATGCTGAAGAAAGCATACAAATTTGGTGTACCAACCTCACATAAGTATTAGATGTCTCAAAATTATCCCCAAATATCACATTCAAAAATGTATTTCCACGACGTTCATAAAAAAACAGAATAGGGCTCCATTGCATGATACGGTAGTTGATCATAAGGTCCATGTGCAGCACAAAATCATAAATAGGG
This sequence comes from Timema bartmani, assembly GCA_902151455.1. Lineage (NCBI taxonomy): Eukaryota > Metazoa > Arthropoda > Insecta > Phasmatodea > Timematidae > Timema > Timema bartmani. Next base: position 52,997 of record CABFWB010003140.1, read on the forward strand.
CAACAGACGCCAAATTGCTATATACATATGTAAGTAAAAATATTTTATTTTGTTATTTTGACCATAAAAAAACTGCTAATAAACACGGTGTCAGTCGGCCATATTGCTTAGAAGTGTAGATCAAAGTTTGAGAGTTGGCCTACGTGGCACACTTACTAATATATCGAGGACGCAACCTAAGAACTGTAGGCTATCTTTTAAGTGATTTTTTTTCTCAAAAAAACCCAAAAATTACAAAATTTATACTAGCATAACACTCACTAAAATGCTGGGAAACTAATTATAATAGATTAAAGATTAATAAGTGATGAAGGAGCAAATATAGTTGACAAATCTGTAAAATCGCAGTGCTTTTAATCACAAACGATACTGTGTTCCATGATTTTTTTTCAATGCTACTTCAAAACCAAACTAATAGTTACCAAACTTACAAAAATTTTAATTTTTCAGTCAATTTCAACTGGGTTCCTTTCATCATCTTTGAAAACTGCACTTGTTGCATCGCAGGCTGTGAGACACACAACCAATAAACATTATGCACCAAAATGGAAGCAACTTCGTAGATGGAAGGTAAACCCGTTCATAAACTTAATCATTAGCTAATTTAGTGTAAAACTGGTTGTCTCGGCTTGGCTTCTTCTAAGTATACATTAATACTGCTTAAGTTCTTACTAATTCATTTTTGGCTTAAAATTATTTAATGTACCTTTTCAAAATTCATCTTTTGGCTTTTCTCAAACTATTTGATTTTATGGTGTCTAACTTTTTGATTCTGATCTAATCTTGACAGATATTTCCAAAACACAAGTGTGTAGTAGAGTGAAATATATTGAAACAGTTTGTAGAGTCAAAGAGATTGTAGCATCAAGTAGAGGTGCAAACAACCCTATCATACTCTCTTGTTTAAAGATGTTGGCTTGCATTCTTCAATCATAGCTTACACAGGCTCTGCTCTTCATACATCCAATGGGAATGTTTTTTGTTGATAGATGACTGTGAGAGGCAAATGAAAACTTAGATTACATTATTTTTTAAGATAATATTGTCAATATACTGAATCTACAGTATTAGGATATTGAGGTACATACGGTTCTCAGACGGCTAAACTTTGAGCTGTTTCTCTTAACACACAACACCACGCTCGGGATAGCGTACGTATCTTTTGTTACCATGCCCAAGCTAAACTCGGGTCCTACTTTAAATGTTTACAAACGCAATGGCCTGAGGTATGCTCAGGTATAGAGTGTTCTGTAAATGTTTCCTAAGACTGCCTTAGTTCATAAAAAGAATTATAGGTGTTAGCACTTCCCAAAGTATAACTAAATAATTTTTTTTTTTAAACAATTCATCAACGCTCTCCTACCATCTGTGGTACTTATCAAATTGGTTTCCTCAAAAGCCACTTTGCTTGACGATTCCAACATAGACTCAATATTATTAGATAATTCTGGTTCGGCACTTAGAGATTATTATTTCTAACTTTTGTATCAAAATGTGTTCAAATCTTTTATTTT
>CABFWB010003140.1:54560-69239 GCA_902151455.1 Timema bartmani
ACAAACTATTTTTTTTTTAAAGTTTTCTTCTATAAAACAAAATAAAGTCCATACAAAATCTGAACGATCATATATGACTCTATAATAAACACACAAAGAGTATTCTCACAGCAAAATTTCAAAATATCATAAATTTGGCCGGTATCTGACTGCTCACCATGTAATTTCATGCTGGTATGCAATGTGTTAATGTAATTCATCATTGTAGTTATCTCATCCTCCCCCACATTAATGTGGGTACACTTCTTATAAATCTTCCTTATATCTACCATTTAAAATCAAGCTTATAAGCTTAATTAATAACAACTTTATATGTGTGTAATTTTACTTAAATGTCGTATCTTATGCGGGGTCCACACTTGTATCAGATCCTTGTATCGTATCTTCAACGTGTATCTTGAGCACTACAATTTGGACAGGACGTTATTTTCTTGTTGTGATGATGAGAGCGATACTTGCACCAGATTGCTGCGGCCACTAATAGTCTGTACTTTGCTGCCACATCAAAGGAAGCTACAGGATGAAGATGTGCTAATGCAGGACTGATCTAAATATGGAACACTACAAAGATTGCTACAGAACAAAAACCTCAGCTGCCGAAATTTTGTCTCAAATGAGTCTCACGTATTGTCAACCTGCTCTAGCTCCGATCACGACGGGATAGCTACATTACAAGGTTCTGATACAAGTGTGGACTCTGCTTTACAAGTACATTTATTAGTCTACATTATATGAAGTTTATTATCAATTGTGTGTTAAAATAGTTAAAAACACCACAGGTATGTTAACATACATGATCACACAGTTGTAACTCTAGGTGGAGATGTCCAAGTATTACCAGAGATTGTACATTATCACACAGTTGTAACTCGAGGTGTAGATGTCCAAGTATTACAGAGATTGTACATTATCACACAGTTGTAACTCTAGATGGATATGTCCAAGTATTACAGAGATTGTACATTATCACACAGTTGTAATTCTAGATGGAGATGTCCAAGTATTACAGAGATTGTACATTATCACACAGTTGTAACTCTAGGTGTATATGTCCAAGTATTACCAGAGATTGTACATTATCACACAGTTGTAACTCTAGGTGTATATGTCCAAGTATTACAGAGATTGTACATTATCACACAGTTGTAACTCTAGATGGAGATGTCCAAGTATTACAGAGATTGTACATTATCACACAGTTGTAACTCTAGGTGTATATGTCCAAGTATTAACAGAGATTGTACATTATCACACAGTTGTAACTCTAGGTGTAGATGTCCAAGTATTACAGAGATTGTACATTATCACACAGTTGTAACTCTAGGTGTAGATGTCCAAGTATTACCAGAGATTGTACATTATCACACAGTTGTAACTCTAGGTAGTGATGTCCAAGTATTACAGAGATTGTACATGATCACACAGTTGTAACTCTAGGTGGAGATGTCCAAGTATTACAGAGATTGTACATGATCACACAGTTGTAACTCCAGGTAGTGAAGGTGGAGCTGCCCAAGTATTACAGAGATTGTACATGATCACACAGTTGTAACTCCAGGTAGTGAAGGTGGAGCTGTCCAAGTATTACAGAGAATTGTACATTATCACACAGTTGTAACTCCAGGTGTATATGTCCAAGTATTACAGAGATTGTACATTATCACACAGTTGTAACTCCAGGTAGTGAAGGTGTAGATGTCCAAGTATTACCAGAGATTGTACATTATCACACAGTTGTAACTCGAGGTGTATATGTCCAAGTATTACAGAGATTGTACATTATCACACAGTTGTAACTCCAGGTAGTGAAGGTGTATATGTCCAAGTATTACCAGAGATTGTACATTATCACACAGTTGTAACTCTAGGTGTATATGTCCAAGTATTACAGAGATTGTACATTATCACACAGTTGTAACTCTAGGTGTATATGTCCAAGTATTACCAGAGATTGTACATTATCACACAGTTGTAACTCTAGGTGTATATGTCCAAATATTACCAGAGATTGTACATTATCACACAGTTGTAACTCTAGGTAGTGATGTCCAAGTATTACAGAGATTGTACATTATCACACAGTTGTAACTCCAGGTAGTGAAGGTGGAGCTGCCCAAGTTTGATGAGAATGTGGATGACCTGTCTCCAGAGCAAATTCGAAGCAGGATGAAAGAGAAGGGATTGCAGCCCCCACGACCTTGGATTGAGCGATCCTTATATTTGAGCTGCACAGGCGGGGTTTTTGAGCCCTATGTACCTCCCGAGGGAGATGGAAAAGTGTCGGCAATGACCAAATCTGTAAGTACTCACCTACCATTTCTGAAAAACTGGTTTGGTTTCTGATTGACTCTAAATCTAGTCTTCTTGTGATACAAAATCAATTTTAGCGTGAATTATTATTATTGTTACTAACTCCACTTACATTTCGATGACATAGCTATGATTCTACATGAAATCACCCAGAAAAAAAGTTTTTTGTTTCTGCTTTTTCCTTCCATCATCATTTGTATCATTGGTTTGCTGAAGCTCGCCATGTCTCTTCCGAGGCAGGCATGGTTTTCTATTACCGTCAACTCTCTATTATCCGCGGTAAGGCAGGGGACGAGTGCCTCGGATAACTCAAAATTGCGGATAATCCACATATTTAGTAAAACAAGAGATTCAATTCAAACTAGTACTCACCTATCGTGATTGTGTCTACGAACACATAATTATATTTCATGCACTAAGATAATAAAAAACATTTTTAATCAATGTACAGTATATACAAGATGCATCACTTACAAAGTACCTATGTATTAGTCTTCTGCTTCATTGCTGCTGTTTGCCTTTTTCCTTATCCTGCTATGTATTTTCTGTTTACTAAGAACATCCTCTTTATTATCTATCTCCATACGTTCTGCAAATGAATGTTCTCATTTCCTACTTGTAATTTTCTATGTTTTTATCACCAATTTTTTTAACTGTCGACACTAGTGCAGAACTATCCGACACTTTAGCTCGGTCGGTAGTGTGTCTGCCTGCTGAGCTAAGGGTTCCGGATTCGATTCCCGACATGGCCGAAATTGTATCGTTAATGAAATGTGAGTTTACCCTTTCACAGTTTACCCTTTAACCACTGGGGACTGGATGTTGTGCCTGTCCTAGTCTTAAGTTAGATTATAAGGCATACGAAGCTGCGACAGGCCGGTAGTTGAAAATATATGACTTAAATAAAAAACTGACCCAGGCCACAGGCTGGAAACAATATTGGATGTAAAGTAAATGTAAATAATAAAAAAATAAATAATAATAATTGATGATGATGATGATGATGATGATAAACACAAAATTGATCTAAAGAGTCTTAGCAACTAAATTGTACACAACATTTTTCACCTAAAAAAATAATTCAAAATAAATTTTCCTTCCACAGAAACAATTTTGAATAACTCTTTTTTTCACTAAAGTTTAGAATTTGTTAAAAAATATTTTAATTTTTATATTTGTATTCGTTTTACTGTTTTATTAATGAAAATTACACAAAACAAAGTGGTTAACATTTTAATATGATAGCAACATGTAAATTAATATTTTATGTCCCTGAAAAAAATTGCCAAATCTTTTTTTCTCTTTTGTTCAAAGTCGGTGGAAGTAAGTAAAAGAGAGATTGTTCAGGAGACAAAGAAGGGACTTTTCAAACATACAATTTTATTAAACAATAACCGTTTTAAATATGTATATCATCTTTACACAAATATAAATTAACTAATTGAACACAAACCACTGCTGGTATTAAGATCTTTTAATTTGTATTTTAAGTAAAGTAAAAACCATTCTGTTGACCCTTTTTACTAACTATACTTAGAGAACAAATTGGGCCCAAGTGCTTTTCTGTGGCGCTACAACATTGCTATATAGCAGAGTACTACAAAAATATTATAAATACTTAAGTTTATATTATTTAACTTCTTAACTGAAAAACCTGAATATAGTCGGGAATTTAATTTTGGCAATATATTAAAAACCTGAATATATTCGGCCATATCTCTAGTGACAAGAAAATAATCCCTTTTCACGAATCTATTCGTTTATCACTTGTAATTACTCCGTCAGCTGCTAGAGAGCAATTATGATACTCATTTAGTTTGAACAGTTTAAATAAGATCACATGTGTACCGCCAAGGAGCAATGAAGTAATTTGTAATTTTGTCTGAATAATTATTTCCTTAGCTTGAAAATAAATAAATGGCTTGATGTGCTTACAGTACCAAAGTTTTGATTGTTTGCTTTGAAATTAAAAAATAAATAAATTGAAGGACGAAGTGGATATTGAATTCAGTGAATTGGAAAGTGAGTCAGGCAATGATTAAAGTATTTCATACTCTGACAACCATTTGACAAATGATGAACATTTTAAAGGGGTTGAATGTTTTGGAAAAAGAAAAAAAATTATTGCAGAAATTTTAATAACCTGTGTATTTTTGTATTTATTTTTAATTCAAAGGCGATAAATGAATATATTCAGGGTTTTAATAGAGCATGAATATAATATTTTATATTTCAAGTTTCAATGGATATAAATCATTGTAATTCTACCCAAAGTATTATGCCATGTATACACATTACATTTCGTTAATAAAAAAATTAGAGATTTTGGGACAGATATATATGAAATAATTATCAAGTTAAGAGGTTAAGACAATATTTATGGGTGGAATTTAAAAGAAAGGCAGTAACATTTTAATCGCAAACATTAAGACAAAAAATGGAAATATCTAATAAAGGGCATCAGGTTTTTCTGACTGGGAAAAAGTGAAACAAACAAAAGAAGATGAAATGAAGGGGATGCTAAGAAAAAGAGCTGTAGACACAGCTTGAAAGAGGTTTGAAGACGTTCTGAGAAGTATAAAGAGTTGATGAACTAACAGCGGCTGGAGGAATGGGAGCACATTGGTGTAGTAGTAAGGGCGGTGTTGAAGAACAATGTCAGAGGATTGGACAGAAGGTATTATACCACCAACATTTGAGAAATGGGTTTAAAAAGGTGTACAAATTATAGAGGAAAACATGTATGAAATATTCTGGAAAGGAGGACGAGGAAAAGAATAAAGAGAATATGAAAGGAAGACAAACATGAGCTAAGATAGAAGAGGTGGATGAGATCTAATAATTACATTCAGACAACCGATGGAAAGGACCTGGTAATGAATGGGGTTCCTGGGTGTGGATAGAAAGAAAGTCTATAACGTGATGGAGAAGGATGGAGTTCAAAGAGGAGTTGTAATGAGACTAAAGAGTATGTATTGTATATTATAAAATGTTAAATATATAATTTATATACATGACTATAGTAGTTGAATCACATGACTAGTCATATGAGCAGGCCCTAGGTTAGAAAGTGAATTTTCTAATCATTTGTTTATTGATAACTAATATTGACAACTTAGAACTAAATTCTGAGGTTAAAATTGACAGCGTAGGAAACACTGTTTCTTGGTTTGAAACCATTTTGTTGGATGAACAAAAGGTTAAATTTAAATTGGATACAGGAGCAGAAACTAGCATTCTTCCCTTAAGTGTGTACAATAAACTAGAGAACAAAAACAAGTTAACTGAAACTAATGCTATATTGGTAGCTTTTGGGGACAAAAATAAAATTAAGCCTGAGGGAACAGTAATAATAAATTGCTCTTCTCGTAATGAACAAAATCAACAGATTAAATTTGTAGTAGCAAATGTAAATTCAGTACCTTTACTAGGCTTAAGTGATTGTCTTAAACTTAACTTGTTAGCTAAAATAGGAATAGATTACATTACAGAGCATATAAACAAAGCAGATGTTATCGCTAAGCATACAGAAGTTTTTAATGGACTGGGGAAATTCCCTGGCAAACTTAACATAGAATTAAAAGATAATGTCATTCCAAAAATACATCCTCCTAGGCGTGTGCCTCTAAGCTTGCACATTAAACTTAAAAATACTCTAGATGATCTTAAAGAAAAAGATATTATTACAGAGGTTACAAAACCTACTGAGTGGGTCAATAGTTTAGTTATAGTGGAGAAACCTAATCACACATTAAGACTATGTTTAGACCCTAAAGATCTTAATAATGCGATAAAGAAGGAACAGTTTTTGATTCCAAAAGCAGAAGAAATAATGTCAAGGTTAAGTGGGAAAACAGTGTTTTCAGTGTTAGATATGAAAGAAGGTTTTTGGCACATAGAGTTAAATGAGCCTAGTTCATATTTGTGTACCTTTAATACACCATTTGGCAGGTATAGGTTTAAAAGATTACCCTATGGGTTATGTTCAGCCCCTGAAATTTTTCAAAAAAGAAACTTTGATATTTTTGGTGATATTGAAGGATGTGAAATCTACTTTGATGATTTAATTATTGGTGGGTCTAGTGAAAAAGAGCATGATCAGATTTTAAATAAAGTCTTACAAAAGGCTAAAGCAAACAATGTAAAGTTTAATAAAAACAAGTTTCAGTTCAGAGTAAAATCAGTAAACTTTATAGGACAAATTGTTTCAAATGAAGGAATTAAACCTGATCCTGATCATGTCAAAGCCATTATAAAGATGGAAAGACCTAAAAGTAAAAAAGAGTTAATGAGGTTACTGGGGATGTCAAAGTACTTATCACAATACATACCTAACCTATCTAAGATAACTGCGCCTTTGCGTTATCTTACTAAAAATGATATTGACTGGCAGTGGTTACCTGAACATGAACAAGCGCTTAATCTGTTAAAAAGTGAGTTAACAAAAGCACCAGTATTAGCTATATTTGATAGTTCCAAACCGTTAACGTTACAGTGTGACTCCTCTAAGGATGGCCTTGGAGTTTGTATTTTACAAAATGGACACCCTGTCTCGTATGGATCTAGAAGTCTTACAGAAACTGAACAAAGATATGCTCAGATAGAAAAAGAACTTTTAGCCATTACCTATGGCCTTGAAAAGTTTCACCAGCTAACCTATGGCAGACTTGTACATGTTCAAACCGACCACAAACCTTTAGTAACCATTGTAAATAAAGACATTTCTAAAGTGTCTTCTAGGTTGCAAAGGTTATTGCTTAAATTAATTAAGTATCAAATCAAAATTGCTTATGTACCGGGTAAACAAATGTTTATGGCAGATACCTTATCTAGAGCTTACTTAAAGGACCCAGTTAAAGATGATCCAGAATTAACATATGTAGTTCACTCACTAAGTAATTACTTACCAATGACTATGGAAAAAAAAACTAAGTTCAAAATAGAAACAGAAAAAGATCCAGATTTAAGTTTGCTCAAATACTTTTATGTAAATGGCTGGCCAAACGCAAAATCCAAATGCCCTAATAATGTTAAATTTTACTTTAATTTGCAGGACAAAATTACTGTAGAAGATGATTTGTTATTTTTAGATGATAAACTAATTGTACCAATTTCATTAAGAAAAGCCATGTTAACCTTAATTCATGAAAGTCATTTAGGGGTTGAAAAATGTAAATCAAGAGCACGACAAGTGCTGTTTTGGCCAGGTATGTGCAAAGAAATCCAAGAAATTGTACTTAAGTGTAAAATATGTGAAAAATTTCGCAAAAGTAATGTCAAACAACCGATGATTAGCCATCCACCACCTGATAGGCCCTGGCAAAAATTAGCCACAGATCTATTTGAATTTGGGTCCAATGACTATTTGGTTGTAACTGATTACTATACTAGATGGATAGAAATAGAAATTTTAAAAGGTAAAACAGCTAATCATGTAATTCAAAAACTCAAATCTATATTTGCTAGATTTGGAATACCAGACATTTTGATCTCAGATAACATGCCTTTCAACAGTTTGGAATTTAGAAATTTTGCCTTAGATTTTGATTTCTTAAATGTAACCTCAAGTCCACTTTACTCTCAGTCTAATGGACTTGCGGAAAAGTCGGTCTCAATAGCTAAAAATATGCTTCGAAAAGCTTACGAAGGAGGTCAAGATATTTTTATATCACTCATGGAATACAGAAACACTCCAATTAAAGATATAAACTTATCTCCAGCACAACTTATGCTAAACAGAAGGATTAAAAGTAAAATACCCACTTCATCTAACTTACTTAAACAAAATAATTATGATATCAATATCAAAGCTAAACTTATAGCAAAAAACATTAAGACAAAGTTGTGGTATGATAGGGGTGCTAAAAATTTACCTGATTTACAACCCAAAGAATCAATTTTAATACAAAAAGACAAAGTTTGGGAACCAGGTCAAATAGTAACAAAACACTTCACACCCAGATCGTTTATTGTAAAACAAAGTGATGGTAAGGAAATTAGAAGGAATAGGAAAGGATTAAGGAAGTCATTGAATCCACCTCCATCCTTTTATAATCCAGAGCCCAGCATAAATGAGCCAATCCCTAAAACTTCAATATGTAGTCCTAGGCCTATCCAACCCGAGACTATTCCTACAATACAGCAAACCAGTCCTCAACCAAAGTCACCTCCATCACTAACTATGCCTGAACTTGCATCTCCTAAAATAACTTCCAGATCTGGTAGGATAATAAGAAAACCTATGAGACTAGATTTATAAAAATAAGAAAAGTGTTTCTTTTTATACCAGTGCAATGTTTAAATTAACTTTGTTGGAGGGGAGATGTTGTATATTATAAAATGTTAGATATATAAATTATCTACATGACTATAGTAGTTGAATCACATGACTAGAGTAGTTGTCAAATATTGTAACCTAGATATATAAATGAGTGCAGAGAAGGAAGCAGGGCTTTTTATATTCAATTATGTATTTTATACTTTCTAGTTAAATAAAGAAATGACTAAATACAAACATACCAGTATGTATGAAGATAATCTAAGCTGTGTTAAGATGGAGAAGTGGTCCCAAATAAAACAAGAAGTGAAGCAAGGGAGTGCCCTCTCATCACTACTCTTTGTAATGGTAACAGCACTAATCATGAATAGAGTGGCAAGGAAATTCTGGGAGCAAAGAATGAAAGCCATGATGTTTGTTGATGGGGGGAGAAGAGGCAGTAACAGAGGGTCAGATGACATGTAAGACAGTGAAGAGGGAAGTCTTGAAACTGCGAGGAAGAGGATGAGATCTAGAAAAGTTATAAAGCTGGATGGAGTAGAGCTGTGAGAAATAAAGATAGTAAAGCAGCATTCTTCAAACTATGCTCTTGGACTCCGCAATAGTTATCTCAAGCTCCTTGAGCTTATTTTAGAATATGCTTTATTTATGTTTCACACTATAAAATAGCATCATTAATTAGAATTGCCAATTTTTTTTCAAACCAAAATAAAGGACACGCAGCTAAGGCGCAGCCAAAACATGTACAATTTTTTGTTTGTTTTATAATTTCATAAGTTTGTAAAAGTTAGCTGTTTTAATTGAATGTTTGTGATATTAGATTAAACCAGAAATTCTACACCTCTGTCCATTCTTGTAGATTGTGTTAGTTATTATGTTAAAAGTGCATACATTTTATTATTTTTTATACCGCTTCTTAGTACCAATTTGATTTATAATAGTAACAATAATAATACTTACCACCGCGTCTTACTACCTGTTCGGGTTGTATGCTTAAGTACTAATTATGCTAATGGGTAAGGAATTGAGAAGGTTGAATATACAGGAAGTGAACCCTAATTTGCGTGGAAGGAGAGGGGAAAACCATTTAGGAAACCCCCATCCTCCCTCCCCTCCCCCAGTTCATCCGAGCGAGATTTGAACCTCGCCCTCCCCGTCTTCGGCGGTCTAACTCAACACGAAACTAGCACGTTAGCTAACTACATCACTGAGGTGGGTGTTTGGCTTTTACTTTATACACATACATTAATTACGCTGATGAAATAGGGAGGAGTAGGGCAATATTTAGAGGAACTGTACTCACACTGTACAGAGAGAGTGGGAAACAATTTAGGTAAAAACACCCTCAGTACGCCCAACAGGGATCTCCCCATCACTGACAACCCAATCAAACTCTAAACAGAATAGTCCTTTTTGTAAATAATAAGAAAATATTATTTACAAACAGAAAAATTAGAATATGATTATGATCAAATGTTCGATGTGTCAACAACATACACTAATTTAAATTATTAATATAATGGAATAAAGATGAGGGACTTTTTAAGGGAATGTGCACTATTAAATTGCATGGAGAAATGGAAAAATCTATTTTTAAAATCATCCCATCAAATTTATTTAGTTGAAGATATTTTACATACACTTTTTGGGTACACTGATTAATTATCCATACATGACCTACAAACAAACAAACATCAATGAATCCCCCATCTGACAATTTACCAATAATAAACTTTAAACCATGTAGGGGATTGGAACCTGGGCCCACTAGCATTATTTCATCAAGCTCAGTAGGCTGTGCTAAAGTGTCATACTCCCGTCTGTGGCTAGAGTTCAAACCCTGACCTGATGAATGATCAGCAACAAGGACAACGTGTAATGGGAATATAAAGCAAATGTTCACATTTTCATTAAAATGAAGGATTTAACAATTTTTTATGTGGTTTATATTGCTCTCACTCGTATCAGTGAATAGTTATAATATAATATGGCTATCTCAATAAATATACTCTGTATTATTTATGCTTTACAAAATGTCAACTTTACTGTGTTTAACAAATAGACCTATGACCCTGTACACCAAACTATTAGTGGAACGTTGTTTTACTGTGTATTGGAGAAATAATAACAGAATAAAAGGGAGCATCAGACTGTCAATTATATATCCTCTACACTGGGCGACATTTCTCTGAGCTCCACACAACCACTAGAACTGGCAATGAACTTCCCTCCTATGTACTCTTAAAATAAACATTATTTTTATGTTTCTCATAATTGAATCCTAAGGGCCAGTTTCATAGTCAAACTTAGCATGCCTAAAGTGCGAGTCGATACTAAATACAAGACATCACCTACCTAGACCAAAATGGAATGGGCCAGTTTCGCATATGAAACTGGCCCATTCCATTCAATTTCAGGTAGGTAACGTCTTGTATTTAGTATAGCGCCGCACTTGAGGCGCACTAAGTCTGACAATGAAACTGACCCTAAGTCTAAACATAAAAATAATAATCACTCGTAGACTGTATTCCTAGTGCACCTGAACAAGGTTTATCTACCAGTACAGCACTTCCCAAACACTTGATCCTAGGACCCTACTGATGAAATGCACTTTACAACATACATTGTGTGCATTTAAAGTAGGGTTACCATAGTGTATTTTTTATAACCTGGGACATTTTAAAAACTAAGAAAACCAAAAATAAATCTATTATATAAGATGTGTGTCCCTTTAAGGTAGATTTTATTATTATCATCATCATCATCATCATTATGTTTATTGTTATTAAGTAAGATACTGATATAAAAATACACACATTAACTAACACAAATTCTACTTTGAAAAATAATTACGAACCACAAACCTAGCTAATTAGGAAAATTGCACTTTTAAAAACTACACAATAATAAGATTATAGTCCAGTTTATATTTTAGAAAGATTCATTAGAATGTTTATCAGATTTATGGACCTTTTCAAGAAGTTTTATTTCTTATCATATTTGGATAAAGAACTGAGCACAAGAGAAATCTTTACAATAAGTCTTTACATTGGTAAAAGCTTTCACTGTCTCAATTATTTTAAGTCTGTTTTTTTCATCTGTCCACAGCGCATTTATTAATAAAAAACACGTTCAAAAGCTGCAATGGATTCTGGCAGAGCCAAACAAAAGTTAAATAGGCATTTACAGGTTCTTAGCAGTTATACCCTGCTTTGTAAAATGTACGAACATTTCACACCACACTTCAAATTTGCTTTCACAATATTTTTGACACATGCAAACTCACTAAATAAGTCCTCTTCACTCAAAGTAAAAATTTGTTGACACTGTCTTCATGAATATGTAGCTTTCTTTTATGTTCGTCCAAGTCAGAGACTCCTTTCCCTTCAAATTGATCCAATCCAAAGACTAAAGAGGTGTTAGAAATGGTGTCCTGATTATATTCATTGGAAGTATCATAGAAATCTACTGCATAGCTTCGAAACTTTTCAACTGCTGTGTGTCCTTCATTTTCTAATTCTTGCAGTAGTGCTGAGAAACTTTTCTCCCTTCCTGCAATTTAACTTCTCCACCAGTTTGTTTACTTCATCCTTCACCTCAATTAAAGTTATATCTTGCTTTTCAACACATTTGATGGTATCGGAAAAGGATTTTAACTGGCTGGAAAGGAAATGTAGGAGTGTAATTGAAAGTGGATTTTCAAAATAATTTTTGAAATTGATAGGACATTTTTCATTGGAAAGGAAATATGACTTTAATCCAGGAAAAAAAGTCAATAATTGTCTGGACCACAGGAAAGAGAGAGAGAGCCGTCTTGTCTTGCTGTTACCCAAAACAGTTTTATACTTTGTATGGGTGAATTCGCAAAATGATTTGAGTGCCTCAATTCGTACACAATAATTGTAGAAATACTGCTAAATCTATTTAATTATCAACTGAAGATCAATAGGTAAGCAATCTGCAGCAGTCTGCACAGTAATATGTATCACATGTACAGGACAAACAATACCAGTTAAATTATTTACAGTGTTTTCCTGCATTTTAAAATATAGATTATTCTTTCCCTTTCTCCTCTTTCCACCACTGTTCATATTTGTGTTATCTGCTGATACAAAAATAACCTTCTCAAGGAGATCTAACTTCTGTAACACTTCATACATGTAAGAAAATAACAGTCTGAAGTTTCACCTTCTAAATTAACTATCTCCAACACCTTCGCACCTTTTTCTGCATGATAATATCTCATGACCAGAGGCACTAACTATTTGTACAAGTGGTTTGATGAACCTATTAATGAAACTAGCTTCTTTTAGCTCTTCATTAATCTGTTTTGTCACAGTAACATTGGTGATTATTGCCTTGCACTTTGTTTGCGAACATCTGAATTTATTGTTTAAAAGTTTTTTTTACAATGGTTGCTGTGGAGTCCATGGACTTAAAGGTGTGGTTATTCACCGCCACGTGATAAGCGAAGGTTGCTTCCTGTGCTGCCAGTGATAACTGTTTTTACATTTCATTCTGGGTTTTTGAATTTAGGAAATTATTTATACTGCTGTTGATAGCCCTACTTTGAACACCATCTTTATGCTTTTTTCGTTTTCACGTGGTTGAATACGTCTGACCGACCACCATTTGAGATGCAAACTTTAGAATTGCATAAAGTAAATTCCACAATTTCATCCATACCTTTAATGAAGGGAAATTCTCTTATAATTCTTATAATATCACTTATACTGCACTTACGTTTCAGCATTATGTGGTTGGAAAAAAGGTAAAAATTATAATATTCAACAAACGCTAGCAACCACTGTTATGTATGTAACCGGAAATTGATAAAGTAATATACTGCCAACAGTAACATGGAGAAAAAAAGAGCATCACTATAAGTACTGCCAACATTGTAATATAAATTGGTCAACAATGTTTCATGGATAAGCCACAAGGAGTGTTACATTGTTATACTAAAACACAGAATAAAATCCGTTGCCACAGGTTTTTTTTTCAGGAAGGACACTTAAAAAGTGGTACATTTGAAATAAATTTGGGACACCGGAACATTTGATAAGAAAACGGGACGAATGGGAACACTAATTTAAAGTTTTGTTAATCATGCTACAATGATCATACCATTTAAATACAAAGTATAAACATTTTAATAGATAAAAACTAAACATAATTTTTTCTTGGTAACATCTTTGTGTTATAGGGTGCCAAACAGAAGATAGAGTTTGTAGAGAAGAAAAGCAAGTCCATGATGGCTGTTCGAAAAATTCGTAGTTTTGATGAGGACTTTGAGCCACGAGATTTTGTCGAAAGTGCACAGGAGATCTATATCAACGCACACAATTGTCTCGTGAGGTAGCTAACACAACTACATTATAGTTCATATACAAGGCAGAATTAAAACATTAGGAATAAATAGAGATAGGGTAAATTCGCTTTTGCGAAAAACACAAAAAAAAAGGGGGTCGGAAATAGGGTATTTATAAGTTTTCTTTGTGTTTCATGGCATTTGAAAGTGTTTAAAGCGATTTTTATTTCGCGAATTAACGCGAAAAATGTGATTTTGAGAGTATTTTAGCTAAATTATTCTATTTAGCGAAATAGACGCGAATTCCTTGAAAATGCTGTGCATTTAAATAAAATGCTGAGCATTTAAATAAAATGCTGTGAATTTCTATAAAACAATGTTTTTCAGCGGAAATAAGTGATTAAAAAATCATTGAGTTTCACTCGTCTGTGTGCTTCAGCTCGGGTTTTATTTGCATCCTGTGCCTTCCACAGCCCATCCGGCTAATCGCCACATTTTGTGTATATATTAACTATTTTTGACTTTCACTTTTGTGTGAACTGATACACTTGTATTTAAAATATGCACACTTATGTAATTTTTGTTACCACACTATTTTATTTGCCAATATTTACTATCTTTGACTTGCACATTTGTTTGAACTGATTCAACGACACCAACTATTTACGATACCAGCTATTTACTAAACTATTTTTATTTTTGTACTGTAGGCTACAATGATTTTTTGACGTTACACATAGGTGTAAAATAAATTATGCCAATTGAAGTCATTCTGCATTCT
>CABFWB010003140.1:69698-86710 GCA_902151455.1 Timema bartmani
TTAGTGCCAAACTAAGTCATGGTGCTGAACTAGGTCTTAGTGCCAAACTAAGTCATGGTGCTGAACTAGGTATTAGTGCCAAACTAAGTCATGGTGCTGAACTAGGTCTTAGTGCCAAACTAAGTCATGGTGCTGAACTAGGTCTTAGTGCCAAACTAAGTCATGGTGCTGAACTAGGTATTAGTGCCAAACTAAGTCATGGTGCTGAACTAGGTCTTAGTGCCAAACTAAGTCATGGTGCTGAACTAGGTCTTAGTGCCAAACTAAGTCATGGTGCTGAACTAGGTATTAGTGACTTGACTGTGACCTGTTCAGGTTATACATCTATGTACTAACTACACTAATGGGTTAGGAATTAGGAAGGCTTAATTTAGAGGAAATGCACCTGCACTTTCATGGAGGAAGAGTGGAAAACCACCTTCACTGCACCTGACCAGGATCGAACCCCGAGCAGTCTAGTCCAACACGAGATTAGCGTGTTAGACCACACGGCCATCAAAGCGGGTTGTCTTAATACTGAGCTGGGTCAAGCCCAACTAGGTCAAGAAAGGTCATACTGCTAAACTAGCTCATTAAGTTAGGCTGGACCATAATCAAGAGAACAATAAGCTTGAATAATACTAGAGTAGAAATTGTTAAGAAAATGACCTTAACTCCACCACTAACTATTTCAGTGAACTTAAGACTAGTTATAATGGGTAACTACAGTGTTAAACTTTCCTCAACTGAAATAGAACCAAATGGACTCTAAAGATTATTTTATTATTTGTTCATCATCACCATCATCACCATCATCACCATCATCATCATCACCATCATCATCAACTGTTTCCACCCTGTGGCTGGGCCAGTTTAGTGAAATGCCTCCATCTTCCTCTTAGTCCAGTAGCTTAGCAGCAAAAATCAGCCGAATCGTGCAAAATATGATACCAACACACCATTTGGTACAGTGATAGTTAGTATCATAAATATTGATTTCTGGTATGGATCCCAAAAATCTAACCACTACATCAACCGTATGATGTCATAAAACAAAATGGCTGCTTCTTAAAGCAATTGTGATAAAAAAAACTCCATTATTAGGGATCTAGCATATCATTTTCTATGTTTTTCAGGCCAAGGATTTAAAAAATGACACTTGTTTTGGATTATAGTGAACTATAAATGTGTTTGGATACAAACAGGTACTAACAATGCTTTATTTTGTTGTTGGTTGATCAATGTCTACGGGAATCAGCTGTGAATGTGTTGCATAATATTTTAGTACTAATTGAGTGTTATTTCATCGCAGGGTAATTGCTGCCTAATGAGTGATTCGTATGAATGAAAAATGTTGATGAAAAGGAAATGTGAACTTGTAGAAATAAATGAAACATTTATAATTGGACAAAATGTTAGCATTGAGATGGACTGGAATCTGTGTGTGTTGTGTTGGAAAGATTTGCCTGGACCGTTGGTTTGTCCAGCTAATGCCGGGATCAAGATCGACTTAACTTTAACTTAAGGTAGCTTTCACTTAAGGTTCACTTAACTTAATAAAATGGATGTGTTATTAAGATTCATGTAACTTAACGTAACAACTCGAGCCAAACATCTGCATTCTAGAGTACCTATGTGTTTTGATCTGTGATTTATACTATTTGTAAAGTGATGATCTGTAAATGTTTACTATTTTCTTTCAATCTAATAAATATTTATCATTAAACTTTTTTATATAAATTTAGCTTTCCTATTTTAGTTTAATTATTTTGTTTCATTTTCTTATCACTAGAATTGAAGCTAAAGAGTAGATCTTGGTCATAAAACCAAGAAATTAATTACTGAATAGTCCTGTAGACATAACTTCTGTAATGATTGGCTGGTTAGATCACGTGATACCCTTCATGTAACGTTCACTTAATGTGAAAGACCTCCCAAGACATCTATTAAGTTAAGTGAACGCTAAGTAACTGCATCGTGATCGCTTCCATTTAAAAACATGAGAGGAATCTTTACGTTAAGTTACGTTAAGTTACGTTAAGTTCACCTTAAGTGAACGCTATGTTGATCGTGATCCTGACATAACAGCAAACTCCTTGACAAAGGAATTGAGTACAAAAGTTTATTTGAAGATCTTGCAGCTTTTGAAGCGACTTCCATACTGCTTACTAAAACATAGCTTATTGAGTCAACAGTCACTTACAGAAGATTGTGCCAAGTTTCATAAAATATGTAGAAACAAGTACCATAAATCGAAATTGGCAAGATCACTCTAAACAAAGAGAATTAAATAAGATCGGGAAGTAGATAAATAATGTAGTACTTCCAGGATTACATGTTCAGCATTTATTGTGGGTGATGTAAAAGATTCATGCTTCTTCTGTAATGAGTCAGATGCTGAGCTTGTTAATGTCTGTACACTGGAACTGAGTAATAGGGTCAGTGATGCTGCAGTTACACTTAGCGACTCAAAACTGCTTGCAAAGCTAAGCAGTGGCAATATGGTTGCAACTGATGCTAAATACCACAAAAAATGTTTGCCAGCTTATATAATCAACTCCGACGAAACCAGACAGAGAAAAATCTCAAGGATAAGAATGTGCCATTGATCTACGGTATGGTTCTAGAAGAGCTTTTAAATCACATTGAAGAAACAGTTCAGACACTCGATACATCTCCTGTTATTACTTTATTAAAGGTCAAAGCTCTTGTTTTCCGATGGATGACGGAATTGGGCGTTGAAGATGCAGAGAAAAGCGTACACAGTACTAGATTGAAAGAAAGGATTCTTGCTTACATACCAGAACTTGTAGCTCAGCCAAAAGGAAGGGATATTCTTCTGATGTTGGAGAAACTGTTTTCAATTATTGTCAACAAGATGCTGCCCATGATGGTATGTATCTTGCTCATGTAGCAGCTATTATTTGGTGAGAACAGTCAAGAAATATCGGTAGGTACTGGAATGGTAAGATTGATTCGAATGTTTATTAAAGGACACAATATTAAAGATAAAGAAATCATAGAAAATAACAGTTTGCCAGCCTTGTAAATCTCACAACTGATCCATTATCACAGCAGAAATTAAAAGAGGTCAAATAATCAAGCATACATATGACACAAGAAGGAAAACGAAACACCACTGACTCTCTATAAAGGAATGATGATACATGCATTGAAAGGGTTGCCACGCACCTGGAAAACAGGGAAAACTGGAAAAATACAGGGAATTTGTTCATGTCTGGAAAACACAGGGAATTTCACCAAAAAGCTAGAATTTACTGAAATTTGTTAGTGAATTTGTGCAAGCTCAAAATAGTAGGAATAATATAGACTAAAATTTGTAACGGGAGAACTGAGCAGTCTAATTGGAACACGTCTCATTTATGATGATTATGCTTACCAGCACCTCATCAGCTTGAGACAAGTCCTGAGTGCAACCGAGACGACTCGTTCGGCAAATGCCGCACCTTTTCGGCTCCTTCCTCAGCCCACCAATACCACAAACGTTTCGTTTCCTCCACCCCAATCCTCCAACTTTGGCATGTGTTTCTGCTGCCAGTTGAATGAATTCATTCTCTGGATTTTGGTGGGTTATTTGTCTGTTTAAAAACGCTGACTCCTGTCGAAAGAGTTAAGTATCCCAGATATTAGTGTTTATGTAGCGTGATGTTTTAAGACTACCCTACCTATCTTGCAATTTTGGCTATTTTTAATTTTTTAGAATTTGCGCCAAGGTGTCAATATTGTCTGTTTAAATCTTTATGGGTTTTAACCTGTTTACTACAGTCAACTCCCAATTTGGCGAAGGTGGGCTTACCTGGTTGCTGCCATGGCCAGGATAAAAAAAATTGAGTATGCTGTAAATTGAAAAGTTTATGAAAATATTACCTCCAGCGTGCTAGTTTGTCATAAAATTAGATTGGTTGTAAAAATGACCGATTGTGTTTGTGTCCGCGCATAGCTACTTTACCTCTCCCACCCCCTATGAAATGGACTAGCCCACTTCTACCACCCTTCTCTCCAAAGTCTCACAGTTCTTTGTTCTCAGATCTTTCCAGTTCAGTGCAGTGTTAAGTATATGCGATACTTCTAAAATATCGATATTTGAGTATGAAAAAAATAAACGAGAAGTAGATCAATATTTCCCAGTATCGATACTTTCATTTAGCGATAGAAAAATAAAGGCAATAATAAGAAAAGATGAATAAATTTAATAAATGATCGGGAAAATAAAGGAAGTAAAAGGAGAAAAGTAGGTAAATTAAAATCTTTCGATACCGGGTAAAAAATACTGATATTAGTAAAATATCAAAAGCTTGGTATCGAAAGAAAAGTATCGATACTGGTATCGTATCATTCCTAGTGCTAGTTTAGTGTCTCGTAAAAGTGTAAGACATTAAAACTATTTTGAACTCAAAACTTTATATCTAGATATGACCATACCTCAGGACTTTTTTTTATTTTGACCCTAACCCTCAAATTAAAGGTAGTTTACTGATAAGTGATTTTTTTTTAATTCCATATTTTTCGAAAATGGCTCAAAGATTTTGATTAAAATAAATATATATGGACTAATTGACCTCCCAAATAACACCATATATATGTTTTTTCGGTAAAAAAAATCGTTGAGGGCTAGTTTACTGATGAGTGATTTTTTTCAAAAACTTGAAATATTTTAAAATGAGCTTTAACGATTTGGTTCGAAATTGGTATATTGGGCCTTAGGCCTAATAATTGTGTTTGTGGTAAAAAGTTGTTTAAAGGTATTTTACTGATTGATTTTTCAATAATAGTTATTATGATAAACTTATGTATTATTGTGTCGTATAGTTTATTAATCAAGTACTTAATGTATTTGGTAGTTTTCAATGGGTTTGCAGATTTACCATGGAAATTGATATAAAGGGGTTTATCAGCCCTTCATTACCCCGCTAAATTGAGAGTTGACTATGTTGTTTTTTTATATTCATTACAATATGGTAGGGATGAGGATGGCAGTTTATTAGAGGAAATGCACCTGAATGAGCGACAAAAATCCCATGTTAATTTTATTATTGTAAATTATTATTCATGATTTGTGTGGGCTACTTAGTCTATACAGTACATATACAATAATTAAGATTGGTTAAAATATTTTTTAAATCAAGTAATACATTCTTTTACAAAAAAATAGATAGGCCCCCTATCACATTTAAAATTAAAATGGTATTTTTGGTATTTCCACTTTTTTCCTTCTTTCATTCCATTTAGGGCATACAGCAACTATAATCAATTTTTCCTTCTAGAAAATTTATGTCATTCATTTCTCATCCTTTTTACAAATAATTCTTAAACATGTGTTTATCTTGCACAATAAAAGAAGCCTCCAATGACAAATTACCACTCTTCATTTCTAAAATTTTCTCTAAAACCAAATTTAATGCCTCTATAATTATATTTATAATCTATTAGGTGTCTGGAAAAATGAAAATTTCCTCTGGAAAACCTGGAAAACACAGGGAATTTTGTAATAAGAAAATAGTGGCAACCCTGATTGACTCAAAAAGGACATCGTTGAGAGGTTGCATTAATACGGAGTGAGTGTGTTATTTGAACATGTACAAGATGTGTCAACAACAACAACAAACAAATGGTCAGCAGTATGCCACTAATGGTGCTGTGTGTCAGTATGTGCTTCAGCAAGACGTGGTAAGAAGACACGCTGAGACATGCTGGGAGACATGGCAGAATTATCATGCTGTCTCTGAGACACGCTGGGAGACCTGGCAGAATTATCATGCTGTCTCTGAGACACGCTGGGAGACCTGGCAGAATTATTATGCTGTCTCTGAGACACTGCCCATTAGATATTTCTTATGATAATTTCATCCAACTCCAGAAGTTTACTGCTAGGCTGTATATCAAAGACACCACATGTTATTCGATCATTGAGTGTCATAGAGTGATGGTAATCATAAAAACCGCCCTCTTGAAAGTGTACCACCAACTGAGGCTGCTCTTTTTTACAGTACAGTAGGTGCGCTGTTTTGTAGGCAGGTTATGTATGATCTCAATTGTGGAACTGTCTCCTGATGTACCTGATCCTGCCGCTAGGTGGGGATGGCAGAGGAAACACTCAAGATATGAACCACTGTGATCTTTCAAAACACTGCAAACAACTTGTACTTGTGTGTACTTATTCTTACAAATGTCAATGACTCTCTCCCATGTACAAGTCTTTGTAATTGTTATGGGCATTGTTACCATGATGGAAACTTTTAACTTAACTTGTTATTACATTATAATACTGCTGTAAAAACTGCTGGCTGATTATTTGAATAAATCACAAATTGTTACTCTCAGTTTCTTTGTTAATTATTGATTAGAAAATTTAGCAACAAAAGGAACATGTAGTTAAAATATTAGAATACCCTATATAACTTTATTAAAATACTTTTAAAATTCAGAGTAGCTTAGCACTAAAATCGTGACTCCCCACAAAAGCACATAAAAACTGTTAAAAGCTGCAATTTTGCTCGTTTCCATAATTGGATGTTGGACAATTGTTTCTGAGTTCAAAAATGAAGTATTTTTGAATTAGACCACCTAAATAATTTAAAAAATGATTAGCAACATCATTTAAGTTATAACTTAAATATAATACTACAGCCTATATAGAACCCCATTTTGAATATTTTTCTAAACAAATATATTTAACTTGTTCACACTTCAAAAGTGATGTCATATTGAAATTCTTGACCTGTAAAACCTGGAAAATGATATGCTGGATGCCTAATAATACATTTTTCACCACAATTTTCTTTAAGAGGCGGCCATTTTGTTGTATGACGTCGGACAGGCAATGTAGTGGTTGGAGTTTTGGGATCCATGCCAGAAATCAATATTTATAGTACTAAATATCACTGTACCAAACGGCGTGTTGGTATCACATTTTGCATGATTATTATGCTAAGCTACCGGACTATCTTTCCTTCCACCATTCTTCTTCTCTAATTTCTTCCATTATTCTCCCCTAACTTGCATTCTTTCTGTTATCTGCTCCTCCCATCTCTTTTAGCACCTCGTCTTGTTACCCGTTTGGCTCATACACCACCAGCCTTCTCCTTCTCTCATTTCTCTCTTCCCATCCTTACATCCTTAAACCCTCCTCTCTTTTATCCTTCTTTTGTGTTACTATCTCACTATCACTATCTGCCTTTCCAATTCTTCCTCAAACTTGTCTTTTTCTTCTGCTGGTCATCCCACTTGTATCACCTCCACCCTCTTTCCTCTTTCTTTTATCACCGTCCTTATCATTCATTCCTTCCACCTCCGCCTGCAGCCTTTCTCTCCCATCCAATACAAAATGTATCCCTTCCTCACTTTCCTCATGCCGCTCCTCCTCTACCTGGTCTCACTCATTTCCAGGGAACACATTCCCTCCAATGTTCCATTAGTTATACATATTCTCAAATTAACATTTCTCCTAGTGGGTGGGATAATCTCCCAGATTGATGATAGAATGACAAGAAAGGAAATAAAAGGATGGGCGGGTGCAGAACTTGTAATTAATATTACCAAAACCTTTACAAACATCATTTAAATATAATGCTTTTAAAACTTTACAAAGTTATTCAAAGGCTAATACTTTGTTCTCCTGAAGAGTAGCCAACAATTATACTACTTATTATTATTATTATTTAGCACCGCGTCTTACTACCCGTTCGGGTTATACGCTTAAGTACTAATTACGATAATGGATTAGGAATTGGGAAGGTTGAATTTAGAGGAAGTGAACCCGCATTTGCGTGGAGGGACAGTGGAAAACCATTTAGGAAAAACCACCCCCAGTTCACCCGACCGAGATTCGAACCTCGATCTCCCCATCCTCGACAGTCGAGCTCAACACGACTAGCGCGTTAGCCAACTACGCCACCGAGGGGGGTAATTATACTTATTATTTATATTTTGAATAATTTAACCAAACTAAACAATAATAATAAAACTATAAATTAAGTAATAAGGTGAACAATTATCTGAGCAGCCCAGTATTCATGAACTAGTGTTTATTATTTAAATCCACCCTCTAGCAGTATAATATCTCTTTCTCTTGTCTGTTGTTGATAAAGTGTTAACCTTGGAATCTACCCTCTAGCAGTATATCTCCAAAGTGTTGACCATGTAATCTACCCTCTAGCAGTATATCTCCAAAGTGTTGACCATGTAATCTACCCTCTAGCAGTATATCTCCAAAGTGTTGACCATGTAATCTACCCTCTAGCAGTATATCTCCAAAGTGTTGACCATGTAATCTACCCTCTAGCAGTATATCTCCAAAGTGATAGTGTGGCTTGTTACCCAGCCTAACACTGCTGGGTCATTACTACCTGACTTCTAGTCTGTACACTCCAAAAGATCAGCATTGATGATCAGGTTTACAATTCCATAGTTGGCTGCTGATCAGATTGGTAATTGACATCTGCCCAGTCATACAAATTAGTTATTTCCTTTCGTTAATGAAGGTTATAAAACATTTCTTTCATGTTTCAGCAAGAACAAGTTGAAGATACGAGAATACGTGACAGAACGTGCATATCCTGTAAGTAGCTACAACTTTCACTTTTTTGTTTATCGCACATGAGGAATAATACAGTAAAATAGTACAATTTGAAATGTATTTACCACTTTAGCTCAAAATTAATTATTAATATCTAGTGTATGATAAATTTTGTATTTGTTATTATTTATAACTAAAATTGTTTTCCAATATTAATTGATGAAGCCACACACTGTTATTTCACAAACTTCACTTACTTACTTAGTTGACCGTTTATAGTAAATATGTAGAATTATTTCTTGAAATCTACTTTTACAAGTTTTATAATTTTGGTTTTGTTTTTTCCTTGAGGAAATACGGCACAACATCCATGACAAAACAATCCATTGGAAGTTCATCCAGTCACTGGAACCTCCAAGAATGGTCCATGCTCGTTGCACTGATGTCATAACCAAAGAGAATGTGTTCTCGCAGATAACTGTGAGATTTCACACACAACAGGTAACACCGCTTACATATACAATCACCATTTAATTACTATTAATATGGTAGTAATAATATTTTTTACAAATACTCAATATAAATAGTTATATTCTACATAACTTACTTCCCATTCAGGAAAGCCATATCATATACGTATGCTAATACATTTATTATTATTTTCCTGTAAAAATCATAGGTAACCATAAATGGATTAAACCACATCAGTTCACTTCGCTGGGATTTGAACACTGATCCGGTAGTTAGAACTTTAGAAATTACCTTGAATTTGAGCCAGCTCGGCTTGTGAAATATAAGTTACAAAAACACGTTAAAAATATTGTTCTCAAAGAGCCCATGGTCCACAGGGAATTAATACATTATTATCTACCCGAGCGCCTGGAATATATCTGGAATTCCCTTGTAAATTACACTCCATGTTAGATCTTAGTGCCGGCTGGGTGATCTCTCCCTCCACCAGATATCGCCCACACTCACTCAAGTGTCTGGACTCTAAGCCCAAGTTAAGATTTCTGAACTCAGGATTATAATCATCCATTATTACCCAGAGAAATAACACCTTACACACAAAATCTTGACCACATCTCATGCCAGTATGAGACAATCACCAAGGTACAACATTTATTTACCAAGTTCAAACTGAATCTTATTGAGTTAAAATTGTAGGTGATATGGGTTATTGGTGTTTCACCATCCCCACAGTCCCAGCTCCTACTCACCCCACTTTTATAAATGAATTTTTAATTATTTTATATCACAATATCAACCAGACTAATATATAACAATATCTATATTTGTGTATCCCTCTGAATGCTTGTGAATTATTTGAGCAGATTCTGGCGATCTATGACCGGTTTGGTCGCCTGATGCATGGAAGTGAGATCTTGGCCAAGGATGTGTTGGAGTACGTCGTGTTTGAGAAGCACCTGTCCAACCAATACGGAGCATGGAGACTTCATGAAAAGATCATTCCTGATTGGATGCCTCCTCCAGAGCCCTCACTTAAAACTTTCAGACTCGCAGACACAAATATTCAGTGAAATTGTTAGAGCTAGACATTTTTAAAAGTTTGTTGATTAAAGTAATCAAGAGCTGATATTTCTCCATGCGGCCAAATGTTGAAACGTTTGCAACTTGATTTTTAGCACTTTTTAGTTAATTACTTTAAAGACATGGTAATTAACATTGGCATTGTTTCTCTTTTATTTTGATCCATCCTGCACCTACTTTTTTAGTGATTAGTCATAAAAAATTGAATCAATTCTACCTTAATATTCATAAAAATTTACCATTCGATCAAAGAAAACTTTTGTTTCAAAAGTAAACAATTTTAATATGTTGGATAGACTTTAAACGGCTCTAACCAGTAAAAATTATATGTAAAATAATTATTATAAAATGGTAGAATTAACTTTATTTAAATCTGGATCTTCATTTAGCCTCCCCCTGTGGGCTGGAGCTTAGAATAGTCCCGCAGTATCTCCTACTTGTCATAAGAAGTGACTAAAAGGAGAAGCTTCTGCACAAGATGTTCAGTTCTGTGCAGAAACTTTTAGGCCCCCAGTTGATGGCCTTGACAATGCACACACCTTCCCTTGGACGATTATTCACACCATTGAAGTTGAGCTCTATCATGGGAGTGCGCCGGTTGAAATATCTTAGTAGAAGAGCATAAGGTATGGCAATAAACTGGTACCATATTTTGAGAAAAGATAAATTGTGTTCATGAGGGTTCAGGACATAAAATTGGTATTTTCCTGCACCCACTTGCTGCAATTACCTCTCTCCTGGCAATGCCCCATGTGAAGGTTGTCATGTCTAGCGTCGTATGGGGCTCCCCATTAACATGGCCTCATGTGGTAGAACCAACTTGGGTCACCCTGGGTCTACGATCCGAGTATTATGCAGGTCGTCCCCAAACGGCATGGCCGATTCTATTGTCAAAGCTGACACCTTACTGTCCGCTGGCACCGTGCTGGCAACGTACTGCTCCGCCCTTCAAAAGGCCATGATAATGAATGTAAAGAAGCAAAAACAGGTAAGGCCGTCCAACCCTACTCTGGAAAAAATTGATAAATTGGTGAGGTCTCAGCCCCACTTCCTGTTAATGTCTCGAGTATAGGTCATTGAGAACCTCAAACATGTCACCTCATTTATCCTAGAAAGAATGATAAATGTTGCAGCAAAATCAGACGTCTTGAAAAGAAAACTGCGTGATGGCACGATATTGATTCAGACCATGAGTGACAATCACTCTTCTGATATAATGGATATTTTTATATTGTTGAGTAATATGGCTCATATACCGGTGAAGGTGGAGCCACACAGGTTCCTCAATGTTTGCAAGGGAGTGGTCACTTGCTATGACCTCGACTGCGTGAGCATTGAGAGATATCTGTGAGGAGCTTTCCCCTCAACACGTCACCAATGTTTATAGTATTGTCACAAAAAATAATTTACAAGTGAAAAAGACTGATACGCAAATCCTCACTTTTGCGACTCCTACTCTTCCAAAGGAGGTCTGAGCAGGTTTCCACGTGCTTAGAGTCCGGCCGTATGTCCCTAACACTCGGCGCTGTTTTCAGTTCCAGGAATTTGGGCATACGAAGCTGCGATGCCGTGGTAAGCCAACCTGTGCAGATTGTGGACAAGAGGCTCATGACACACCATGTGAGTCTCGTAAGATCTGCGTGGACTGCAAGGGACCGCATTCTGCTTGGTCTCGGTCCTGTCCGAAATAGAAGATAGAGGAAAAATTTCTGGAGGATTCAATCTGAAAAGAAGATTCCATATTCCCAGGCATGCAAAGAATACATATCCAGTTAAGCTCCGGTATTTCAGACATCATACAGCCATATTGTTAGTCAGAACATAAACTGTCACAACTGCCATTGCGCAGTTAATCTTAATAAGACGTCTTCTCGACCTCTCCAACTAGTTTCCACTCGAGACAATAAAAGTCATACTGCGGCAACTCCAGTAGTGTCTACACCTAAATTTGTATGGGGGAGACACTTTCCCAAAGCTCCTTGCTACCGCCCGTACCCCTGAATCCTCGTTGGGGGACCACTCCCCCTCGTCCCAAATTCTCCTAGGAGAACCTTCTCGAGTTCATCCTGGAGAAGTTAAATATCTGCAGCCGTTGTATGGCCGCACATTTTCTCTTCTTGAGACTCCAAAGGCCGATGTGGGGGGTGGAACAGGTGAGGCTGCTAAGGCGAGTCACACTGGTGCTTTGAAGAAAGCTCGGCAAGAGACCGCCAAAATTAAAACAAACAAATTCCTAAAGGTCGTGTCCATTTTATATAATTATTTATTTTCAAGGACTAGTGTTATGGATTGTACAGATTAAAATATTTTATTTGATTAAATATCACTACTACAATGGAATTGTAGGGGTTTCTCGGCCTAGAGGCCCTCTTTATACAACTTCCTGCCCCATACATCATGTTGGGGGATTTTAACGCTCATAACCTGGTGTGGGGTTAAAATTTTACAGACGCCCGTGGGAGGATGGTAGAGGATATTCTTGTTTTGGGAAACCTGGTGCTAATGAACACCGGGACCCAGACACACTTTTCCACCTTTAATGGTGTATCCTCTGCCATCGACCTAACACTATGTAGCCCCGGGATCGCTCCTCACTTCCTTTGGGAGGTTCACTCGGACTTCTGTGGCAGCGATCATTTTCCCATTCTGCTTTCGCCACTTCAAGATCCTCCCAGTACAGCACGTGTACCACATTGGGTGCTTAAACGTGCTAACTGGGATAAGTTCCGTTAGCTTACCAAATTTGATGAACCCCATTCTCCTGGCGTCTATGCTAGGACTGGACATTTTACTTTGACGGTCACCGCGGTGGCGAGAGCTTCCATCCATAAATCCTCGCCATCGTCCTGTTCTCTGGTGGAACGAGGAGTGTGGGTGGGCTATTTCTAACTGTCGAAGGGCCCTACGTCTATTTCATCAACGTCCTACCTTGGAGGATGTGTAGTCATTCCATATTCTACGTGCTCGAGCTCGCTGTGTGATTCGAGAAAGCAGAAGAGAATCATGGAAACAGTTTATTTCTCCCCTTACAATTTCCACTCCCACAGCTAAGTTTTGGGATAATATTCGTAAATTACATAGTAACCATAAGTATATAAATAATACACCTGCCCTCATGTCTAATGGTATTCTTGTCTCCTCCCCTGTGGAGGTCGTCAATGTATTGGGCTCTATGTTCACCGCTATTTCTAGCACTGCAAGCTACTCTAAACAAGTTTACAATGCAGAAGCAAAACATCGAGCGCCATACTATTGAGTTTGGTCATAGTTGGGATGAGGACTCGTTTACTTTAGATTAGGGATAGACAGGAATTACATTTTTATATCGGGACGGGAACGGGAAATTGTAAAAATGACGCTTTAGATTAGTTCTAGATTAAAAATATATATTTTTTTTACTAATATGATATTACTTGTTAAAGCTTTGACATTATTAAATATAATACAAATAATATATCATAAAAACATAATAATATAGATAGGGGTGTGTGAATAGCATTTTTTATTGAAACAAATAACAAAATTTTGAACAAATATTGAATAGAAATAGGATAATTAATTTTAACCCTTTATTTTTACTAGTTAATCTATTTTGAAAATGGTGTTATATATTTACCTACCTTTTGGACGATTGCAAAAAATAATTATCCTTCTTAAATGTCCTTTAAATCTTAAATGTTCTCTACTTTTAACACCTCTTAAAGGCTATTTGGGTTTGAAACCCCTTAAATATTCTTTAGTTATGAAACCCCTTTAATGTTCTCTAGAATTGACACCCCTGTAATCTCTACTCTTTGGTTGCTAACAAGACAGGCTGATGCTCATAAATAGTTGACCTTGGCAAGCTACTTCCGTTCCCTTCATTTCTATGCCCCAAAAGATGTTAAACTATAATATATAGCTGTCCTCTAAATCTTTCAAGCTCTCTCTCGCTTGCTCAACCTAACAAATAACTGTTGATAGACAGAGCACATTGACTCAGAGTTTCCCAACTTGTTTGGCTCACCACAGGCAGTAAAAAAAAACCCTTCCCCCTCCAAGTTTTCTACAGAACAAATAAGATGACTGTCTCCAATAGAGATTGAGCCAGTAGTACTTGCTGGAACAATAAGCGGGATTTAGTTCCCGCCTGAACCCTTGCGTGGAAAGGGTCTTTCCCGCCTGAACTCTCGGGAATGGATAAATTCCTGAGACATTTTCCGAGGGTTCTGGATCCCGGCCACCCATACTTTAGATGAACTGATATATGCCTTGTCCCAGGCGGGCAGTACATTTTCCGGTCCTTATGACATTCACTACAAAATGTTGTGGCAGCTGTCCCCTGCCGGACAGGCATTTCTCTTGGACCTCTACAATAGTGTTTGGGAATCTCATCAGTTCCCATCTCTATGGAGACAAACAACTGTTATACCAATACATAAAATTGGCAAAGATAAATTAGAGCCAAATAGCTATAGACCCATAGCCTTAACTAGTTGTGTGTGTAAAATATTAGAAAAAATAAATCACAATATTGAGAGGGTGCAATAGTCACTTTATTATTTGGAGGTTTCAACATTCAAATCTAATAAAATATGGGTTATTTTTGTGTTTAAAAAGAATCTATTGACAGTGTTGAAGCATTCTCTGCTAGTATGAGAGATGAGAAGATTAAAGAAACTTTCTAAGGAACAATGAAGTGGTTTACAAGATGACTATTTTGCTTAATTACATTTCAAACTCACAAAGGAACTAATCATCATCATGAGTTTCCAGCCTGTGGCCAGATCAGTTTAGTAAAAATGCTTCCATCTTCCTCTGTCCTTACACCATTTTCCCTCCTTTAATTGGTTCTTGCACTTTCAGTCCTCCCATTTCTTTCTTGGTCTCCCTTGCAGTCTTTTGCCTATATACTTCATCTCCATCATTTTCTTTGGTATCCTGTTCTTTTCCATCCTCATTACATGTCCATACCATCTAACCCTTGTTTCCTCTACTATCTCATGTACGTCCTGTACTCCCACTCTTTCCTGGATAACTTCATTCCTAATTCTGTTTCTCCTCGTTATAGCTAACATACATCTCACAGGATAAGGAATGAAGTTATCCAGGAAAGAGTGGGAGTACAGGACATACAGGAGATAGTAGAGGAAACAAGACTGAGATGGTATGGACATGTAATGAGGATGGAGAGGGAGAGGATGACAAAGAGAATGATGGAAATGAAGTATGTAGGAAAAGGCCCACAAGGGAAGCCAAGAGAGCGATTGGAGCAGCAGCTAAGAAAAAGTGTGCAACAAGGGAACCAGCAAATGCAATAAATAACCATATTGCTAGTTCTAGAGATGAGCTAAAAAAATTAATGTACCGAGTAATTTTTTTAGCTCCTCTCTAGAATTTACTCGTTACATTGATTTTTTTGTTAGCGGCATTTATAGGACTTTTTTTTCCTTTTATTGGCAGACAAAAGGTGACCAACATTTAGAATGTACAGGTACATAAACACAGAAACATTTATTATTAGAAGTGATAAGACTGCCACCTAGCTTCGGATGACATTCCTAGTCTTGTAACAATGGCTCCTGTATTCTGAGCATGTACAATGTTCATGACCCGGAGTTGATACAGGGACAACTCTGAGTAGTAAATAGTTGTGTTTGGTACTACTGGTGAGGTTTTACAAGGAGCTCGCCAGCACAAGTAAGGGTGGAGGGATATGGTGATATGGTGTGAAATTCTCTACTACTATCCTAGACACAAACATGTTCTACTTACCCTATATATTTTCTGAAGCTGTCGTCTGACGAATCATCTTCCAAGCTTATAATAATACTATTGGATACCTCATCAATCCTTTGCTCCTATTTCAAGTATTCTTAAAATTTCTTTGTGAGTGTGCATCGTGCTAAGCAATACAATAGAGTTAGATTTTTGCTCCACTAGGCTCATAACGGTGTTTGTATTGAATGTAATGTTTTTATTAGAAATGATCTTTGGGGTTGAGATCATGATTGAATGGGGGGGGGTAGACGTAGGACAGAATGTCCATACTTTACTGGCAATGTATCTATCGTTTATGTCTTAAATTGTGGTTTGTGCAATCGAATAAGTGAATTTAATTCAGGTCTGAGCATAGTATTACTGAAGGAAATATTGAACATTTTTAAACAGCCACTTGCTACTCCCCTATGTTACTGATATTGTTGGTTTGTTCTTGAACTTGCCCAGGATTGCATACATGCTGTTTTGCTACTACGGAACCATAATAGTTCCATGTTAAACCTAATCAGCAGTACTTCATTCGAGAATATTGTTAAATATAGGAGTTAGGATCCCTGCATGGTCTAGGAATGCTTTAGGAATAAGGTATTTTACCTATATAACAGATCTTCCATGTAAAAACTGTTAGTTTTGTAAATAAGCGTATATACAATTTCATATCATTAGATTAGTATAAATATAAAAAAATATCTCATATGTTTATTAAATGTGCGTGTGTGTGTCCATTCTCTATGAATAGGCGATCAGTCATAGTTTTATAGTATATTAGCCAACTACAGGTTGCGATATAGGGTATTGGTTAACTGTCTAACATGACAATATTTGTCTCCTGGTGGAATGTCAGAGCGCAACAAGGAAGACATACAGTTAATGTCATGTAAATGATAAAGGGGCAAACACATAAATTATTCCCATCAGATGGACTGGCATGGCCGTGGTCAACCCCCTAAAGGACAATCAAATCCGAGCCATGGGCTCTATAGATGGTGGCAACCACTCAATACCAAATTAACTGTGGAACTCCTGATGCCTGCAGTAGAAACAGTCACCCCGTCACTACCTTAACAGGGTGTCCAGCCAAACTACATTTTAAAATTCCCTGACTTTTCCCTGACTTTTCCAGAGCCAATAGATTTTTTCCAGACCACTATACAGCCTAATATACATGTAGGCCTATATGAAGGGT
>CABFWB010003141.1:0-11083 GCA_902151455.1 Timema bartmani
GTTATGTTTGTAGAAATGTTGGTAGTGGGGCAAGCAGGGGGAGATGTTTGTAAAAATGTTGGTAGTGAAGCAAGCAAGCAAGAGGGAAGGCGATGTTAGTAGAAATGTTGGTAGCGAGGAAAGCAAGCAAGAGGGAAGGCGATGTTTGTAGAAATGTTGGTAGCTGAGCAAGCAGGGGGGAGATATTTGTAGAAATGTTGGTAGCGAGGCAAACAGGAGGGGCTATGTTTGTAGAAATGTTGGTAGCGAGGCAAGCAGAAGGGGGCTATGTTTGTAGAAATGTTGGTAGCGAGGCAAGCAGGGAGGGGAGGGAGAACAGTATAATTCACCAAAATTGATTGGATACTACTAAAATTTGACATTATAGAAATGTTTTATTTGATTGATTTATTATATATATTTCATCTAAAAGATTATAAAAAAACTTTTAATACTACCTTCTTTTGGATTACTTAATAACCTATCTTTACATTATACGGACTTATAATGTAATATTTTCACTTACGCCATTATGGCAACATTATCTGCAATAGTGTAAAGAGTTATAAATTAAATGTATTAAATGTCCACGTTTATCTTACTAGAACCGATCATTATAAAGCATAAACAAATTATTTGTTTGTAAACCTTAAGGGCAAATAAAATATTTGTTTCAAATGAAAGTTATTTATTTTCTATACTCCAGCGACTGAACACTATTAGCGGTGGGTATTGGCGGCATCAAAATAAACAAATACTCTCTACCAAGTCACCATATTGAATTCTTAATTAAGGCAACCTTTGAAAAAGCCCAACTCTTGTTCTTTAATTTAAATAAAGAAGATATATTTAAATCACTATAAAAGTTATAAAACGGTTATTTTTATAACCAACATTTATTTTTTAAATATTTTAAAATACTAGCTTAATTTTACATAAGTTGAAATAGTAAAATATACCGCGTGCTAACCAACGTGATTAAAGGCATGTTTGTTTTTGTGTTTGTATAATTTGTGTTATATTGATTATTAAAAAGATCGGACGAAAATCATTAACCACATAATATAATTCATTTTTTTAGTACCAGTAATTTGTTTGATTAAAATTACTCTACTTTGAAACGTATGATCTATGAAATAATAATTTGTAAAGTTCATTTGGCAGTGGCTACTTTGTATAAGTCTTTTTTGAAGTTCTTTATTCGTGTGTACGATTAAATACAAAGTATTTGTGGCAATGATATATATTTATGATATATTTAATTTTCAAATGTA
The DNA here is from genome assembly GCA_902151455.1 of Timema bartmani. Taxonomy (NCBI): domain Eukaryota; kingdom Metazoa; phylum Arthropoda; class Insecta; order Phasmatodea; family Timematidae; genus Timema; species Timema bartmani. The sequence continues at coordinate 1,254 of CABFWB010003141.1, forward strand.
TGTTAATATATTTTCTAAATTTCAAATTGCGTGTGTATCAAGAAAAGAACCCTAATATGGTTGTATTAACCTATTGACAAGGCCTAGGCCAGGAAAATTGATGTTAATATAGTATTAATTCAAAACGCAATAAGATAATTTTGTTTTTAATAGGAGAGCTCTATTAGTTTAGATATTTTGAAATTAACATAACTTATTTTAGTGGCTTAACTTCATATTAAAACATTTTAAAGAGAATTGCTTTAGTTAAGAAATTAGGTCGCATTTTGTAACAATAATCTTTGTTAAAAAGGTGCTTGGTTTGATTATAGATATAGTTTTATTAATCTCAATTCTCCGCCCCTTCACCCCTCTGAAAATGAGTCTCCAAACCCAGCCAACAAGATCGAAGATTAGAAGAGCCTGGTGTTCCCAATTTATCTGCTGGATTCCTACCACTCAAGTGCGATGTTCCTAAATTACCAGCTGAATTGCTACAAATAAACGAGAATAGTGTGAGATGATGAGTAGGCCTATTTTGTATTTTTTAAAGTTTTTTATGTTATTTTTTTGCTAGAGTTTTTTTTGTCTATGGCTAGTAGTTCCCATCATTTTTAGTTCATAACAGGGTGAAATGTGTTTCGAAATAGCCTGGTTTTCTTCTTATTTACATAATTTGTCAAGTATTTACAAAAATTATTAAAGGCTACGGGAGTAGTACGTAAACACATACTTAAGATAAACTGTGATTATAGCTCAAACCCCATCAAACAGCTCTAGGATTATTAACCACACACAACTGTTGGATAGTTTGTTTGTGGTATTAATAATATTTTCCGACAGCATATGTTTGTATACTAAGCTCGAGCCTTCAAAATATATGTTAATGGGGGTTGTTGGTGCGCAAACATATCTACATATAGGCCACATTTTTATATATAAAATAGTAAATAATAAATTATCTAATACAATCATCCTGGTCGCAAGAATACTGAGAACCTAATGACACTAAAATCATAATTATTGGAAATAATTTATAACTAACAATTGAATCAAAACTAGGCCTAAGTCCCGTGTTGTTGATACTTGAAAGGTTAGGTTGGGTTAGTTTTAAATACTTTAAAATAATACAAAAAGATAACTATTGCATATAATAATAATTTATAGTCACAAAACTTACCAATAACTTGACCTAAACTTTATTAGTAGGCTAGTAATTAATAAAACAATGCAATGGTGCTAGGAAAAAAATATGCCATAGTTTAAGTTATAAGGCTAAAATTTAAAGGTAGAAATACATTTTTGTAAATAGGCCTAAAATGTTAGCTAGTTGTTTAAATGTTGAAAAAATAACAAACGTTTTCAAATGACAAATTTTATTAAAGTTTTAATAATCATTTATTGATTCTCTTTGGGTATTTTACCGATAAACTATGAGGGAGTGGAAAATTATCTAACATTATTTGTTATTTTCTATAAAAAAAAAGTGTCCTATCTTATGTAGGCCTATTGGTTTTGGTGTACCTTTCCCCTGCCCCCCCCCCTCCACAACCTTTTCACACTCCTATTCTACAAATTATTTCAAAGGTCAATTTTATCTGTAGACATGTTTGATGAAGTAAGCTCTTGGCTGAATATTGATTCCAGTTCTTGTGAAAGGAACATTGATGAAGTTGAAACTCCTGGAAAGAAGAGAGTCAGAAAACCAATTCCTGGCGTTTCAGTTAAGCAGTAGATGAGTTTACAAGAGATTCTATACATCAAGCTATCTATAGAATGTATCATCAAGGTTGGTTTCAGTGATTATTTACAAAACTATGATTTGGATCTTGACCTCTCTTCTTTTTTGCCTTTATCTACAGAGATAAGCAAATGTGGCCCTCAACAGCAATATATGTATAAAATGTACTATACAAACTGTTGAACATATTTACATTAGCTGTAATTTGTAAAAAAAATTGTATCGAAGCGCAAAATATCCAATTATGTGCCTTTTATTGATAATTCTCAGGAAATATGTTCCATTGGATACTGTCTTGTGAGCCATCAGAGACCGTAACATAAGTTTCATAGTAGCTTGGTTCAACCTTATTAACTGTTTGTTTTGTGTTATAATTGAGGCCAGTATGTGTGAATATTAGAAATGTTTTAGTTGGAGGAAGCATGTGGACTTATTCAAGAAGATTGAAGATTCAAAGAGCTGAAGTTGGATGCGAATGACAGACACTCACCTTTAATAATAAATCTAGGCGACGATGATAATGAAGATGAATCCAACTCTGGTGATGATGTGGAAGAAGTTCTTGCTACACTTCTAGACAAGTCCAGGGGTGATAGTAACTAACTCCTAAATTTGCTAACATGTTTTTATGGATATTAAATAATTTTAAAAATCATTACCTTATCAAAACATTAAGTGTTTTATTCTCTTCTGCTGAAGACAGGGACTGATGTACCTTGAAAACTACGTAATTATCTGTTTAGTTGTGTTTTAGTTGTGAACTTTGAGGCCTACAGTTTCCTGGTAAGTGTGTAGGCCTTGGCTCTTATATCCTCCTCGCAATGTTTCATTTAATACACATGTGAAATTTTTTTTAAAAATGTATTTTTTTAAATATTTTATTCTTAACTAAAACAATTAAAACTGTCATTTATTTTTATTTTTATAATTTTTCTTGTCTTCAAAACTTTTCTTGTCAAAAGTGACAGAAACTAAACATATGGTCTTTCAAATCATGAGTTCTGGCGTAGGGATACATTCTATAAATCTAGTAGCTTTTCCAGGCATGTTCTACTGTTCTTACTACTGAAATCAGACTGTATTAACATCTGGTCTGCAGCAGACCCGACCTTAGTGACACATTCAACCACCGAGCGCTGTAGTCAAGTTGTGAGTGAGACAAGTGTAATCCCTGTTATTGGTTTATTGTGACTCATTTAATGATGTTTGTGGTGTTAACTCATTGAGATTAATTAAACTTAAGGCGGGTATGTAGGGGACGAGAAATAAGGTCAATGTTGTTTTTTTGCAGTTTTTGGAGCAAAGCGTTTGTTTGGCCAAGATGAACAAAATATTGCTCCAGTAGAAACAGGGTTTGATTTTGTTCACTTGGCGACGTCATCAGTTGTTTAATATCTTGAATATCTGTCAAGAGCATGGCGGCTTTAGATGACAAACTTTTAAATGAAGAGGACAAGTTGTAATTAAATTCTAGGACACCCTCGACAGATATTCAACAACTGTTGATATCACCGTGTGAAGAAAATTAAACTCGATGTTTCTACTGGAGCAATACTTTATTTATTTTGGCCGAAAAAAGTTTTGCTATAAGAAGTACAAAAAGAGTTACCATTTCTCGCGTCCCATACAACCACACCCCAAGAGAAACACGTGAGATATCTCGCGTGAATTAATCTCCATTCACACAGACGGATAATTTTCCAAAACGGAACATTTCCCACGTTAAACTGTACAACTGACAAGTGTGGGGCCCCTTTCTGCCTCCTTCTCCTCCTATCCTGTCGTCTTGTTCGTGTGCTAAGGGTCGTCCATAAACCACGTAACGCTTTTTTCTTACCTTTCTATCTCCCCCCAACCTGTGTTACATAAATTTTTCTCCCAAGAATAAATGTCATTTTTTGATGGGGAAGTTTTGTGACACTAAAGCAGGGATTCAGATTTAATAATTATTAATATCCATTTTAAATCCTGATTATAAATTATTTCAGAGAGTATAATGATGTTGGTCTCTAAAGCTATGGCTACACGAGCCGCACCGCACTGCATTTTCTAACCATTTTTATATTCTTTATAGGCCGAGTTCTATTACAAAATAAGTTTGTATTTTTATTTTTACTCGCATAGGTTTTCACCTATTTTCATAAAATTAAGTTAGCTATTAATTACAAAGAATAAAGTTTTAAGTTAGCTAATAATTAAGAAGAAGAATGTTTGTTATTCAATAAGTTGTTGTATATAATATTGTTTATCTTGCACGTTGTTGGAAACAATGACTACAGCGTCACACGTGACACGGCTGTGAAAGAAATGCCTAGTTTTACCATGAAAACGAAGTTCGGAAGCTCCCGAACATTTTATTTCCTGTGGTAGGTGGCTACACGGTCCGCACCACACATGGAAAAGTGCGGAGCAATGCTCTCTCGACGATTCGTCCGCGCCGGTGCAATGCGGACTCGTCTAGCCACTTGCGTTTAAAAACATGGATAGCATTCCACCGGAAAAATGCGGTGTGGTTTCGTGTAGCCGGTCCTTAACTCCTCAGGTTCATGAGGAAAACCTCTGCTATATTTATGTTATGGATGTCAGGTTTGCGATCTGAGTAAGAGCAAGACGGCACTACTATGTACTGAGTAATAGCAAGACGGCACTACTATGTGCTGATTAAGAGCAAGACGGCACTACTATGTGCTGAGTAAGAGCAAGACGGCACTACTATGTGCTGAGTAAGAGCAAGACGGCACTAACTATGTGCTGACTAGGATGGCCCTTTGATGATGTTAAAGTGCCCACATCCTATGCTTGTCGCTGGGGTAAGACATCTTTCTTAATATTGTGCACTTTTTTATAGTCATATTATCATCATATAAAGTGATATTTAAACAATTCTAGGCATACAACTTTGTTAAATTATATTAATCTACCATTTTAATTTAGTTAACTTATCAATACCTAGACTCATGTTTCGTTCCAACATCGATCCTGGATCCTGGCTTCACTCTTGAAAAAGACTAGATGACCAATGAAGCGGATATTGGGGTTCGAATACCTGTCGGGTGTACTCAGAGTGGCTTTTACTAAATGGTTTTATATTCTCTCTCCACGTTAATTAGGGTAGATTACCTCTAATATTCTACCTTCCTCATTTCTACTCCATTAGATAAATATAATAAAAAATAGCTAGAATAAATACAATTTAACTATATCACCCTAAAAATGTATACTAAAAAGGTAGAATTTTAAAGGAAATCTACCAGAATTTGCCTGGAGAGAGAGCGGGAAATCATTTAATAAAATCAACCCTCAGTAAATATGATTGGTAATTGAATTCCATCTCCCCAACATCGGCCGTCTAGTCTACTGAGAAAATGACAATTTAGACAAGGCGGCCACCGTAGTGGGTGTATAATAGTTGCATTTATATATATGCACACTAATTTATCAGAAGGGAAAAGGTATAGGCTTTAATTCACCTACCTTTTGAAAATAATTAATGATATTTGAAGCTTGAATTTTCATAACATGCTGCTGGTACGAAGAAATAATTCTATTGATGGAATCCTAAAACTTTTCCTGAGAAAAATTCTGTACTTTTGCTTATTTCTATTTCACTACATCTTTTTGAGACCCTTCTACGGTTTTTTTTCTTTCTGGGTATTACTTTTTATACGCAAGTAATGAACAAGTCTCCTCTTTTTGAAGAAATTATTTTTGTTTTTGTACAAACACAAGCGATTATTCATGGCCTATGTAAAATAATGTGCAGTAGGAATCTAAATTATACTGAAACTCAAAGTATAAATTAAGGCCGCCTCAACTGACAGCTCTACTCCAACTAAAAGCACGTGAGGGAGTCAGTAGATTGGACAAATCTAAACAAATGCTGTGAGTATAAATATGTCATTGTCATGATCATGAAAATATGTGTTTTCAAATGTGCTTGGCGTTCGTAGTCTCGGGCAGACAATAACACCTAAGTGCATTCGAAATATTAATAGACAAAAAGTAAGTGCTAAAATTGCATATTCAACGCTACAGATATTCGGAAGTTATCTATATTGAATGTTTATCAAAGTTGAACACATGAAAAACAATATTATTTTTGAACATTAGAATTTGAGTTTAAGATCTGTGTTACGTAACACTTTGATATACCCCACCCTCCCCCCATGTAACAGCATGTAGACATTAGATCTATCCCCTCCCCCCCTCAAAGCGTTACGTGGTTTATGGACGACCCCTAAGGGAGGTCATCTGGCTCGCAAGGGGGCGCCACAAGCTCGTATTGCTCCTCGTCTAACTGCAGTAACCCGTGCGTCCTGTCTGCAAGTGCACAATACCTGGCTGTGATATCAACCAGAAGACAATGTAAGCTCAGTGATGGGAGGAACTGACTCAGTAGAGACGAGATCACGTCAACACATCATAAAAATAACATCACTTGTTGGTCGGTCTGAGCTTCTTGCCATCGAGGTCAGGTCAGGTTAGGTTAGATTAGGTTGGGTGAGCTTGCTCTGTTTATTATAAATAATGAGGGAATATTGCAACTCTCGCTACTCTTGGACACACAGCCGATACTTCCATTACAAGTCAACTGTTAAACAACTCCTTGTCTTTCAAACTAAAGTAAAACGAGGTATCTTTTTTTTAGAATTAACTAGAAGTGGTTTTAGTAAAATGTATTTTATAGATAAATAAACAATGAATTATTTAAAAAATATATAAGATTGATACATTATTATTACTAGCACCGCGTCTTACTACCCGTTCGGGTTATAAGCACTTACGCTAATGTGCAATGGTAGGGTGATTGTGAGATGAAATGGAGGACCTACAGTTTAACGTGGGATCCGAACCACGGTGGAGGCCTGGCATTCCTCACATTCACAAGTTGTGATTAATACACGTCTTGTCAGAGGTGAAGGAAGGGTTTGCAGATTGATACAATATAATGTATTACAGTTTTAATAAACAAACCATTTTGTGAAAGGATATTATTTTTGTTGTAATTCTAACCATTAACAAAACCAAGATGTAAAAAAGGATCATGTGATAGTGTGTCACAGGTAGGCCTACTTGTCTAGTTATCTCGCGATAGCTACTATCATCATTTTGGTACAAGATTCTCAACTGGACTAAGCATAAAAACATGTTGGCTATGTCATTAACACTCCTCAATGTTTATATCCTGCGCCAGGACCTTATTATATCTGCAGCGCCTCCTGTCGACCACGAACCAAGGACTGAAGGATGAGACTGACGTCAGCAATAGCAAGCTATTGCGCTCCACTATACACAGCTCGGCGCAAGGAGGTCACCACTAAAGAAAATTCAGTACAAGAAAAGCGACCCTAAGGTGTTGAAGATGCAACGGTAGCGAAGGTCGTAAGTCGCATCACACACTCTTATCGACATGTACCAGTCTTGCAGGCAGGCCGGACTATTACATCATCACATGCGGGCAGATCTGAAGGTACCATTGGGGGGCAGACTACCCAATATTCGGAGGAGGGATATTAACCCCCTGTGGGAGGGGGAGACGTCACTTGAGCACTCGGACTTGTGACAGGAAATTGCAGTACAGTCTGTGACAAGATTCTTGATGGATATAATCTGCTTCATTGGCCGATATAGTTCTTGTGCGAGCTACTTTTGTAGGTAAAAATGGCGGGAATTGGTGAAACTTCTACGATATGATTAGTTGGTCCATTGGAACACAAAAATAATTGATAACGTAGCTATCCAATATGGCGGCCATTCAAAATGGTGACCAGAGTGCAATTTTCAAACCTTAATATCTAGAGAACTGCTTGTTCGATTTTTTTCAAACAACAGATATTTTCTATGTCTTACTTTTTGTAGACAACGTTTTTTGTTTTCTCAAAAATCAGGAAATAATTTTTTGCAATTTTCTATTCTACGTTTTGGCCTGTAGCTCGAAAACTGCTATAAATTTGAAAGTAATTGCCTCATAATGAAATATTCCTTGCTTTATTATATTTCCAACGATACTATATGAAGCCCAGTTACGACTAATCATAAATGGATATCCACCCTAACATCTCTGGGATTGCGGGTAGCCCAGTAGTTTAATAGTCTTAACTAACTTCCAGCAACTCCTTATATACTTCTTTTGGAGGATGCTGTGAGCTACACCCCTCCCTCCTTCCTTTGGAGGATACTGTGAGCTACACTCCTCCCACCTTCCTTTGGAGGATGCTGTGAGCTACACTCCTCCCTCATTCCTTTGTAGGATGCTGTGAGCTACACCACTCCCTCCTTCGTTTGGAGGATGCTGTGAGCTACACCCCTCCCTCCTTCCTTCCTTTGGAGGATACTGTGAGCTACACTCCTCCCACCTTCCTTTGGAGGATGCTGTGAGCTACACCCTTCCCTCCTTCCTTTGGAGGATGCTGCGAGTTACACTCCTCCCTTCTTCTTTTGGAGGATGCTGTGAGCTACACCCTTCCCTCCTTCCTTTGGAGGATGCTGTGAGTTACACTCCTCCCTTCTTCTTTTGGAGGATGCTGTGAGCTACACCCTTCCCTCCTTCCTTTGGAGGATGCTGTGAGCTACACCCCTCCCTCCTTCCTTTGGAGGATACTGTGAGCTACACTCCTCCCACCTTCCTTTGGAGGATGCTGTGAGCTACACTCCTCCCTCATTCCTTTGGAGGATGCTGTGAGCTACATACCTCTTCATTCCCCCTCGTTTGAACATCACGTGGAGGGAAAGATGATTTTCATTTAAGGAAAGTAAGGTAGATAGAGGTTTTATTCCGCTACCCCCTTACATTTATAGGCAGGTGAGAATCTCACAAAGAGAAGTAGCTCGGGGTAATATAATAGGGTGTAGATATTGTTCCTGTGTTATAATATTGTTGGTTCCTCTTGGAAGGCGGGAGTCCTCACACTTAGACTGATGTTCAACTCTGACAGATTAATATAGGCTAGGATACAGAGGATACAGAGGATACAGGGGATACAGAGGATACAAGGGATACAAGGGATACAAGGGATACAGAAGATATAGGGGATACAGGGGATACAAGGGATACAGGCAATACAGAGGATACAAGGGATACAGAGGATACAGGGGATACAGGGGATACAAGGGATACAAGGGATACAAGGGATACAGAAGATACAGAGTATACAGGAGATACAAGGGATACAGGCAATACAGAGGATACAAGGGATACAGAGGATACAGGGGATACAGGGGATACAGAGGATACAAGGGATACAGAGGATACAAGGTATACAGAGGATACAGGAGATACAAGGGATACAGAGGATACAGAAGATATAGGGGATACATTGGGTAAATAAAAGCTACAGGATATAAGGGTAGAATTTTAGGAAGATGTACCCGTATTTGCATGGAGATAATTTATTTATTTATTTATTTAGTAGCTCACACCCAACAGGGTGGCAATCCAGTCTAAAATAAGAGTTATGTTATATCACAATCCAGTCTAACATAAGAGTGATGTTATATCACAATCCAGTCTAGAATGAGAGTGATGTTATATCACAATCCAGTCTAGCATGATGCTATATCACAATCCAGTCTACTGTTGTATCCAGTTACAACTCTCGTATAACCTCACAAAACTTTCCTATCCACCTCCCGAGGAGACTGTTACAAATCTCGTACAACCTCACAAAACTCTCCTATCCACCTCCTAAAGAGACTGTTGCAACTCTCGTATAACCTCATAGAACTCTCCTATCCACCTCCTGATGAGACTGTTACAACTCTCGTATAACCTCACAGAACTCTCCTATCCTATCAACCTCCTGATGAGACTGTTACAACTCTCATATAACCTCACAGAACTCTCCTATCCTATCCACCTCCTGATGAGACTGTTACAACTCTCGTATAATCTCACAGAACTCTCCTATCCTATCCACCTCCTGATGAGACTGTTACAACTCTCGTACAACCTCACAAAACTCTCCTATCCACCTCCTAAAGAGACTGTTGCAACTCTCGTATAACCTCACAGAACTCCCCTATCCTATCCACCTCCTGATGAGACTGTTACAACTCTCGTATAACCTCACAGAACTCTCCTATCCTATCCACCTCCTGATGAGACTGTTAC
>CABFWB010003141.1:30417-42033 GCA_902151455.1 Timema bartmani
TGCCTGGCATGGTAGCGTTCCTATCTGCCTGGCATGGTAGCGTTCCTATCTGCCTGGCATGGTAGCGTTCCTATCTGCCTGGTATGGTAGCGTTCCTATCTGCCTGGCATGGTAGCGTTCCTATCTTCCTGGCATGGTAGCGTTCCTATCTGCCAGTCTCAGACGCTAGTGTCGCGATGTGACCTCTCAGTAGACGAACCTTGCACGATACATCCCTCCCTCTCTGATATTTGCATTGAGAGCTTGCGTCGAGGGAATCCCTGTCTCTGTCACCGGACAAGAGAGATTGAATATCTCGCTGGATAATGTACCTTGACGAGGGGAGGGGGAAGTCGTCACTTGGGTGCTCCTGGAATATGCCCCCCACCCCCACCCCCACCCCCGCAACACGGACTAAACCGAAGGAAAGGCAACGTATGTTGACACACTGAATATAAATTCAATATTTCTGGCCTTTTACAAAAGGTAAATTTGTGCAAAATTTCCCATGAGCATATTTCAGAGGTTTCGTGTTTTTCAGGCTTCGAGGTTCAACTCCCGCCCCCCCTCCCCCCACCTCCTTCCACTGAACTATATGGGGAAGAGATTATACAGGTACAATTTAGAGGAAATGTACATGAATTTGTGTGGAGGTTCTTTTTCAGCGGTATTGTATTGGAAAACATAATAATATCGGTGAATTGATATTTACTCTTGGTCTAATCGAAATGCAGATACAGATACTATCAATTAATTTTCAATGAGGTCTATGTCGTCAGGGTCGTGGAGGGTCAATGGTTCATTCCTTTGGATGGGTCGTAGCCCGAGTGGACAAGTGTACACATCAGGGGTGTACCGGAGTGTGGACTGTATAGGGTTAAATACAGGCTGTTGTGCTTGTGTTCGTCAGTTCCTGGACTCTGTACTCAGTCTGCATCCAACATAAAACGCACCGGTCTCTTGCTTACGTCATGTACTGAGGGAAGTTGTTTGGGTAAGCTTCAGGCAAACAAGGTTTGTTCTATCCGAAACAAACAGAGATTCTAGTTTGGTTGTCAGTTTGGTCATCTTTGGTATGTGTCATTAATACCGAAATATAAATCCCAAAGTGAGTACTTGAGATGGAGCGGTGCAAAAAGAGGAGTTCGAAAAAAGGGTACAAAGTGGCTACAATGAAGGGTACAAAGTGGGTACCGTCCACTGTGGTACAGGTCCTTCATCGCCTTACATAAATCACTTAAAACGTGTTTTTATTAAGTGGCCCATGCTTTAAACATTTCAGAAAACAGCATTTTTATATCATTAGAAATTAGTTTTCTATCTGCACTACTTGTAAAAAAGAAAATTCTGAAAAGAATGGTCAAATTTTCGGTTTCATATAAAAGTTGGCTAACGAGATATAGAACAAAACGTATTGCTTCTTTCCATCAGCTGTCGTATGTCGTTGTTTTTTAGTTGCCATATTGATAAAATCTATCAACAATGACAACTGCAGAACACATGAATTGACGTATGGAAATATGAAAGTAGTTTCAGAAATACCGACTATTTCTGGATCATCCTGGACCGCTCACTTAGAGAGTAAAGTTCGGCTCCAATGAGTAGGTCAAATGGATAGCAGGTATATTGTAGCCTACACTAGTAGGTCAGATGGATAGGAGGTATATTGTAGCTTACACTAGTAGGTCAGATGGCTAGCAGGTATCTTGTAGCCTACACTAGTAGGTCAGATGGATAGGAGGTATATTGTAGCTTACACTAGTAGGTCAGGTGGCTAGCAGGTATATTATATCTTACACTAGTAGGTCAGATGGATAGCAGGTATATTGTAGCTTACACTAGTAGGTCAGATGGATAGCAGGTATATTTTAGCCAACACTAATAGGTCAGATGGATAGCAGTTATATTGTAGTCTACACTAATAGATCAGATGGATAGCAGGTATATTATATCCTACACTAGTATGTCAGATGGATAGCAGGCATATTGTAGCTTACACTAGTAGGTCAGATGGATAGCAGTTATATTATATCCTACACTAGTAGGTCAGATGGATAGGAGGTATATTGTAGCTTACACTAGTAGGTCAGATGGCTAGCAGGTATATTGTAGCCTACACTAGTAGGTCAGATGGCTAGCAGGTATATTGTAGCCTACACTAGTAGGTCAGATGGCTAGCAGGTATATCGTAGCCTACACTAGTAGGTCAGATGGCTAGCATATATATTGTAGCCTACACTAGTAGGTCAGATGGATACCAGGGAACACAAATTTTACTCAGGTAAAAAGCCCACAGCCCAGAAAGTAAATCTACCACATAAACCCTCAACTGGAAATGTAAATGTACAAAACATTTCTCGTTGCATAAAAATAAATTATGAAATTTTTTAGTTTTTTTTCTCCCCTACTCCCCTCCCTCCCTTTCATCAGTTCGTAAATTTCCCAACATTTATTCCCGACCCGTAAAGAAACTTTTCCAGTGTTGAAAGACTTCCGATGTGAAATAATTCCATCATCACGTGGGAAATATTCTGAAAGAAAATCAGAACCAAGCCTGGCGTATGACTACATGAAAATAATGACACAGTTGTCAATATGTTCCAAGGACCACAATAAGGGTTGTTCACGTTATTAACCGTGTTTATTTGTGTCTACAACGGATGATATCAAAGTGTGTCAGAGAGGGGTATGGATCCAGCTGTCCTCCTCGTGTTTACAACACCACATGATGTTTATTATCTCATTCCCTCCTTCAACCAGGAGGGAGAGCTATTGTCATATTTTACCGCTACTCTTCAAATAAACACATACACGCGTCTATTAGCACCCGCACATGAGGACAAGGTGTTAGGCTCGTCTTGTCTGGTCTGACAGGTGATGGGCAAGGGGTGTGGGGTACCATTCACGGTTGGTCGAGAGCAGAGCTCAGTCTTGACTGGGGTAGAGAGCTCAATCTTGACTGGGGTGGAGAGCTCAGTCTTGACTGGGGTAGAGAGTTCAGCCTTGACTGGGGTAGAGAGCTCAGCCTTGACTGGGGTAGAGAGCTCAGCCTTGACTGGGGTAGAGAGCTCAGCCTTAGACTGGGGTGGAGAGCTCAGTCTTGACTGGGGTAGAGAGCTCAGCCTTGACTTGGGTGGAGAGCTCAGCCTTGACTGGGGTAGAGAGCTCAGAGCTCAGCCTTGACTGGGGTGGAGAGCTCAAAGCTTCACCTGGCCCAACTGGAAAATACTTGAGTTCAAATATTGGTCAGACCTATTTTCCTATTCGCATGTGGAGAAAGAGGGTGGAAAACAATTTACACATCCTTTTTACCCCCAGCTGGGATTTTAACCCCAACATCCCCTTCATCCCACTAGATGAGCCTTACATTTAGACATTATGCCCATCGTTGCAGGCTTAATGTCAAACTTAAATGAGAATGTCTCAAGGACTGGTTCGGATCTTTTTCCTGGATGGAAATTATAAAGTATATTTTCAAAGTGTGTTTCCTCAAGCATTCATTTCAAATTAACAATTTGTAACCACCCTCCTAAATTGGGATGGTTGTTTGGTTAACAAATTAATGCTGTAAGACGCGGACGATAGAACTGGTCTAGTTACCTTTGTTTTGATGAGTCTGTAAACAGTAGGACGTAGCAGCCGACTATTCTAAACTGTGTCAGCATTGTTGTTGGCAATCAGGCTATTCCATGGTAGATATGCTTCTGTTTTAGAGCTGTTCGGGGCTGACAAATAATATATGTACTAAGGGGTCACTCTGGCCGTTTGTGGGGCTGCGCAGGATAGAGCAGTGGGTCATCAGATACTTGTGCTGGAGGGCAGCCGCTGTGCCCAAGGTACCGGGGTTCATATCTGTGTAGGACCACCGAATGTGTCAGTCAGGCCATCGGTTAAACATTTCTTATCAAACCAGTTCTGTCGTTTGCTACTAAGTAACGTCTTTATTCCACTTGTAGTGACGTCATGAGACCTAGCAATCTGCTGGTTATTTTGGAGAGTTGTGTGAATATTTACAGTTTTCTTCATTTAAAAACTGACGAGCCACTTTGAACGAAACCGACAATTAATCTAAACATGATTTACATATATCATTTAACAAAAATACTGCACAGGTTGAAAAATACAACAAATAAACACGCAAATAATAATTTTAAAATAAATTTGCTAGGTAAGGATTATCGTTCACAAATATGATTAGAATATTATTATGATGAAACTTACAAAGGGTCACTGGCTCGAAGCCCAGAAAGAGCATTCATTGTTGCACTAATCCAAAGGTCCCGGGTTCAATGCCCATGTCCAGATGTCCTCTTTATCAACTATTTCAATAAAATCGACAGAGTTATTTAAGAATGGTTTTGAACACTTATCAGCCTTGGGGCATAGAATTTTGAAACATTACTTTTTAAAGCGTTCAATTTTTTATTTTATTTTCTGAATAAGAATTCTAACTGCACAGCTTATAATTCCTTTACTTGATGTAGTTAATAGGAACTATATTTTCAAGCGTTGACGAAACCGAAGAAAATAATTCACGCAAGGAATTACCGCAGAAAAAGTTGTTTATTTTATTCAGCACTGTCTTACTACCCTGTCGGATTATACGCTTATGTACTAATTATGTTAATGGTTTTAAGGTTGAGGAAGGTTATATTTATGGGAAGTGTACCCGCATTTGAGTGGAGGGAGAGTGTAAAACCATTTTAGAATAACCATCATCAATACACCCGACTGAGATTCGAACCTCAATCCCTCTGCCATCGGCAGTCTAGTCTACTGCGAGAGTAGCGCCTTAGACCATGCAGCCACCGAAGTGGGTGCACAGGAAAAGTTGTTACTGATGTTTGTGCTGAAGAAACTTACTTTCGAACTTTTATGTTATTAAAATCTTCATCATGGAATGTCCATTAACTTCAATCCTCAAACGGTTGTGGAAGGACTAGTTGGTCCTCCTCTGGTGATATCATTGAAATAGTTAGCATCTGTGTCATGGCCAACTAACTTCAATCCTCAAACTGTTGTGGAAGGACTAGTTAGTCCTCCTCTGGTGATATCATTGAAATAGATTAGCAGCTGTGTCATGGCCAACTAACTTCAATCCTCAAACGGTTGTGGAAGGACTAGTTGGTCCTCCTCTGGTGATATCATTCAAATAGTTAGCATCTATGTCATGGCCAACTAAAAAATTCAATGGATTAACTATATTCCAAACGAAAAGGCGCTCAGTAGTAAGCATAACCACAAATGTACAGAACCGAGGATTCTGGAATATGTCAGCTGTTGGTTTAATTCACTAATAACATCCACAAAATGTTAATATATTGTATGTACTGTATTGCTATATGACCCTAAACATTAGAAGAATGAACCACACAACATTTCAAATCAAGTAAATTACACGAGAAACAAACATCCCACACAGTAAAACAATCTGAACTAAATAACCAATACTGCATGTGGCTGTGTCGTCAACCGGCCTCAACGCAGTGTTGCCAAACTTCAGTATTCTGGCCTCTAACTAAAGACGGCCGTGGATAAGGTCAAAATCAAAGAAGCCTTCCCTAGGTATTACCCTATAGGCTATAGCTACTATAATTAATTACTATATCAAGTCTTAACAAAATCCATCCAACGTTTCATCTCTGTGTACTGGGACAGACAGACAGACAGGCATGGGGCAGACAGAATTGTAAAATACTCTGTTTGGGTTTGGACACACAATACGTAAAGATTCCCCTTAATCTCGAGACCGAAAATGTTCACGATTACAATAGTTTCTCTTGATATGAAAAAGTAAAAACGAGGTTAAATAGGTAAGTACTTGAACTTATTGCCAAACAAAGTCTTACTACCCATAACATTCGAATAATCGTGAGTGCCGTGTGAGATAGGACTACCTATAACATTCGAGTATAACAGTAATGTGTGAATGCCATGTGAGATAGGACTACCTATACCATTCGAGTATAACAGTCATGTGTGAGTGCCGTGCGAGCTCGGCCTCCACAATATGGACATGTTTACCATGTGGATGTCACTCGCTATAATTTGTGTATCAATAGTGAGAGGGGAAATAGGGGCGAAACATCAGATAAAAAATAATTTCAAGTCTCCCCCTGGGACAAACGAACTTTCCTTCAATAAATAGTGGGTTCGCTCCTTATAGGCACCAGGTTGGGAGGATCTTAGAGGCGGGGGAGGGGGTTATTTTTAGACTGGAAACCAGTGTTTGAACTAAGACTGGGGAACTTCAGTAGTACCAGTACCAGAGTAGCTAGTACAGTACTGTCACAAGAAATTTTAAACTATAGAAAATGCTGGTAGCAAAAAATTAAATGAACAAATGATAATGCATTTTATTTAATTTAAAAAAACATGAAATCCAGTCTCAACACTTAGCTTACTCTTCAAAGATTCATAAGCTCTGCTTTCAAAGCTTAGTTTATGCAAAACGATAAATGAACGCGTATATCTAGAATAATATTAGCATAAGTCACTCTCAAATTGTAAGACCGGCCATGAGCTGAAATGTAGAGTATTTGTATATCCATGTTCAAAAGTAAAGACAAATTGGTCAATGCTATCTGCCTCATGCTGGAGCGTAAGAAATTATTCATTAATTGCAATTTGGAAACACTTTTTTTCACATGAAGAAATAGTCACACAGACTGTCCAAAATACTCTTAAAACATAGTGACAGCCTTGGCAGAGATCCATAAAGATACAATTTCCCAATAAACTCTGGAAACTGCAATTATGTCCATTTCTTTGCCTCTTCAACGCTAATTTTGGCAGTCTTGAAAATGACTCTGCAGTCATCCAATTCCACATCGTTATCTTCATCAGAGAATTAATAGAAAATTTGAGTCAAATTTGTCATATGCTTCCAAAGTTCTCCTTCTGTTTCGACAACCAAAGTGTTTGGCTGAAGGACAGTGAAGATCTATATGATTTTATCCATTGCCTCAGAACGCATCTCCAATTCTTGACTAAAATGATCAAGACATTCAAGCATAGAGCTTTTAATTCCTCTGGCACTGTGTGAACAGCAACCATTATTATCTCTCCTGGCATCTTTTTTTAATCCTTTTTACTTTTTTTCTTTTTTTCATAGAAATTTCAATTTCTTCACACTTAATAGTTGCATAATGAATGTCCCTCCCCATAGTTTAATTTCGGTGATCATTAAGAAATGGTTTTAGAGCTTTGAGCTTCGAAATTCCCACTTCCAGACTGATTCCAACCGTTTGGAAATATATTTGTGTGAGACTAATTTCTTCTAGGATTTCACTGCATAAAGAAAGGTAGTTTAAAAAAATCGTAGACAGCAACATCTGAGATGTACCTCACGTGTCTTTGGGGTTCGACAATAATTTAAAGGTTGAGGCTATTTTTTAAAAACTCGCCTTCAACGGGTTCACAGCGTCATAGTGAGTACTCCATCTTGTCTAAAAAAAGTACTTTTACTGTCATCCTACATTCTTCCTCAGATTTTCCCATCGATAAGATGAGGCTGAAAAGAAGATATAGACTTTCTCCAAAGCTTAAAAAAAGTCACTAACGAAGATGTGATTCCAAATGAGTGCCCTCTGCAAAGGTTTAGCGAACTATTTGCACAAACAAAGCCTTGTGAGTACTCTATTTGATGTTTCCGCCGTGAATCCCAGCTATAGTTGCAGTTGTCACTGTGTGATCAGCTGCAGTCTGTCCGGCAATTATTTCAACTTTCTTACTTTCATTATGATCATACATAATTACGTCACACATCTGATCAGTGTGAAAAACATCAGGGGTGCTGTCAAAAATAATTCCAAAATACCATGTTTTCTTGATATCTCGTGGTTACCCAAAAGGGAATCATTTAGTATTTATTTATTTATATGTTATTACTTTAATCCTACTCTCACAATTGTTTACTTAACTAGCCATTTCTTGTATTAATTCATTAATATTTTATATAATTATCACAGTTTCTGTCTACCTCTCTTTTATATTATTTATTTTAGTTAGGGTGGTACAATTTGTGTTTAAGCACGCATTTATTTAGTCCACAAAGTGTTTCTTTCAAATGTGGACGTGAGCCGCCACCACTGCTCACAACTCTCGTCATTACCACTCACTATCACTCATTTTAATAACCCATTTTTCTCTGACTCAAATTATATGGCTACGTGTCCCGTAATATATTTCTCTGTTATTATGATTTATGACCGTATTGTTAGGATGGTTTGTTTCTGCCAAATTTAACTTTAACACTGGAATCTTTCCATCTAGCCTTGCGAACTTGTAAAATTTATATAATAAATAATAATGTTTTTTGGGCTTCTCCTGTAATGAATTGACTTTGGACTTTACTTTCTATATGTTTATGATTTATCTTTAATATTTGAATATTGAAATGCTTTTGCGTATTGTTGTTTCTGGGCTTCTACCAACTGATGTTTTCAAGTTAGTATTAATTCTTTTGAGCCTCCCTCGTAATACATACATTAATTTTGGGCTTAGCTCTGTAGTTATTAAAGTGGGTTTGTTTATTGTTGTTTTTGAGACTTATCCCTGTAAATATTTTACTTGATGTTGTTTATTTAAGAGCTTCTCTTTTTAATGATTAGTCAATATTTGAACATGTTTTTTAGGGTTTATTTAGTTATCTTTTTCAGTCAAATCGTTGACACACCTGTATTTATCTAAAGTATTTGTGTTTTTTTGGAGAATAAATGATCTAATTGATGACTTTTTCTTAATCTGCATTAGAATTTGTGAAATCCTCTCTTTCGTATTAATTGTAGCTGACTCTATGTAAGTCTTCCTCCTGTTGGTGTGGACTTCTGCTGACGTCTTCTTCGTCATCAGTTTCACTGGCCTTAGAAGATGAGGTTCCATCCTCCAACCCTCGCACTCGCTCATTAGAATCCTCTTGTGAAGTTTCTTCTTGTATTCGCCCTTCAGAGCCACAAAGGTGAATATATACAGGATTTTCTCACATTACTCTTTATATTGAAGGTGTCACAAACTTCCAAATTGATTTAGACATTGCCTGAGCCACTTCACTTCAGCAGAGCAGAGCTGGGAGGAACCTAATCTATGGTAGAGCTGGAAGGTATTGTTTATGTGTAGGAGTATATTATTTATGAGACCAGATTACACTAGGTAGTGTACATATGAAAAGGCCCTATCACACAATATTATGATTAATTTTGGGACATTTTAAGACGTTTGGGTGTCATGACATAAAAGCGTTTCTATACACGTAGCCAAACACTTAAATCAGACAGAATAGATATGAACATTCAGAAATTATCATTCAGTGAGGAGGATAAGATGGTGGAGGAGGAGGAAGATGTTTTGTGTCAGGAAGAGTTCAGGTTAGAGGAAGAGGATGAATTTTACGAAACTGTTTAGAAGCGTTGGTTATCATGGATACGCCAGCTCACTACACACGCTGTGGATAAAGCCACGCCAGAAACTATTTCAATTAGTAGTAGGAATTGTAGTCCTTGTGTGTGGAAAGAAGATGATCTAGCCCCAACTCAAGCGGAGCATGTTTCTTTGAGAAACTGATGCACATGATGATGGGTAATATGAAGTCAACGGAGGAAATAATGTCATCGGAGGATAGAACGAAATCAAGAGACGATAGCACGACCGATATAATGAAGTCAATTGAGAACAGATTGAAGGATAACTTATAGGATAGCGTGAACTATAGCATGAAGTCAATGGAGTGTAGACTGGATAATAGAATGAAGAATTATAAGCAGAGTTTGGAGAGTAGTAGGAAGATGTATGGTCAGTTTGATGAGTAGAAGTGAATTAATGAAAATGTGGTGAAGAATGTGACATTAGTCACGAAGTGGGTGCAAGATATGACGACAAGAGAGGAGATGTAGTTTCCAAGATTGGTGGAACAGGTCGAGAACCAAGAACCCAGGAGTTAGCCACCCAACAAAGGAGATGGCATTGGTGAAGGGACAAGTAGAGAGTATTTAACAACAAATGGAACAGAATGAGCTCAGTACTAAACTAACTTTGCAAATATTATCTAGTTTGAAGTCAAATCTTTTGAAGACCGATTTCTGAATTTGGATGCAAAAGTAATCACCAGGGCCAGGAATTTGGTGACACTGCATCTTTTTTCTGTTAAGTCGACAGCAATGGTAATTTATATTTAAACACATTTCACGACACCCTGATATTGAAGACATCGCTTTTATTGTGAATATTTTTGCACATTTGAAGTATTTTACAGGTTATAGCATTTTGTGGCATTTTTTCTTGTTTTTACTTTTATTGTGCATTTTCTATCATTTTTAGAATCATTATATATAAATCGTAACACACAACGTGTAAATTTTTAACGCACTAACTAATTATTTCCATTTACTTGAAGCATTCGTTTTCTCAAGTAATTATTAGTACGGCTAGACATGAAACTATGAGCGTAGCCAAATGCTTTATGACAGTAAAAGAGACTCTTTAGAAGACATTTAAGAGTAAATATTGCAAGATGACATTCCATACTTCAAGTATGCTCCAATAGCATCCGTGGATGTAGATCACAGCTTCTCCAGGTAGAAAAACCTCTTGCCAGATAATCACTAATCATTCACGCCTGAGAATCTAAAGATGATATTGTGGCATGTAAATTATAAAAGATATAGAATTCCATACGCAATATGACGGCATATAAATAGAAGGAATATTTTTAATAAAAATACAAACGCCACCTAGTAGCCTCAAGACAGTATAAGTAGTAATAAACATTTTACTAAAGTGACCTCAGAAATTTGATTTTAAATTTAATATTTGATTGAAATAAATACAATTTAATATTTATTATGTAAGGTTAGTTTTGAAAGGTCTAACAAAAGATAATTTTGAGTACAAGATGGTTAGCCTGCTTAGTGCAGCAATTAGCTTAAATAAGCAGTCAACAGTGGTATTATGAGTACCAATACAGACTAAAGATGGCAATTTATAGTCTTAGAACGTCATCACGTGATCCCAGAGACGGATAGAGGGGAATTCAAAGGAAGGCAGGGATTGGTAAAGGAAGGGGGATATGGCGCATGCGTGAGACCGATGGAGTAACTGGCGCTCACCTAGATAAGTCTACTCGTGGAGCACTTTCAAATCATTCATAACGTTCTACTGGGGCTTTAAGGCATATGTGACGTGGAACCCATGACGTAATCTGGCATGACACGCCGCGTTGACCTTGAGTGGCACTCTCTTTAGTCAGACGGGAACGTTGAAGTGGTTAGGATGGGTGAAGTCTCTTTAGTCGGATAGGTGAAGTCTCTTTAGTCAGACGGGAACGTTGAAGTGGTTAGGACGGGTGAAGTCTCTTTAGTTGGATGGGAACGTTGAAGTGGGTAGGATGGGTGAAGTCTCTTTAGTCGGACGGGAACGTTGAAGTGGGTAGGACGGGTGAAGTCTCTTTAAAGTGGGTAGGACTGGTGAAGTATCTTTAGTTGGATGGGAACGTTGAAGTGGGTAGGACGAGTGAAGTCTCTTTAGTCGGATGGGTGAAGTCTCTTTAGTCAGATGGGAACGCTGAAGTGGGTAGGACGGGTGAAGTCTCTTTAGTCGGACGGGAACGTTGAAGTGGGTAGGACGGGTGAAGTCTCTTTAGTC
>CABFWB010003141.1:42587-60457 GCA_902151455.1 Timema bartmani
ACAAGGGTCACAGTATGAACTACAAGGGTCACATTATGAACGACAAGGGTCACAGTATGAACTACAAAGGTCACAGTATGAACTACAAGGGTCACATTATGAACGACAAGGGTCACAGTATGAACAACAAGGGTCACAGTATGAACTATAAGGGTCACAGTATGAACTACAAGGGTCACAGTATGAACTACAAGGGTCACGGTATTAGAAGCCTACTTGAAGGGGAATACCCTCAAAATGCGGTATTTCTTATTAAAATGTCAGTTCTGAGGCTTCCAAACCACCTGAACCACACAGCTCATTTGTGGTTGAAGCGACGTTTGCAAGCCCCAGTTACAGTATAGACTATCCCAATTGCCACAGTCCCAACATCCATTACAGTGGTGTACACTGACTGACGTCAACCGAACGGAAACTATTCTCATTGAGGTTGTTTATAATATAATGTTACTTGTGTTCGTAGCACGTGTAGACTTGTTACTTGTGTTCGTAGCACGTGTAGACTTGTTACTTGTGTTCATAGCACGTGTAGACTTGTTACTTGTTGTTGTCAGAACCTTGGTGAAATACGACAATCCACTAGAGTTAATTTCCTAAAAACTACGCGTTGTGACCAATTGGTCGATACGTGTTGGAATTTGCCCTCGTGCTCCCCTTCAGGGAGAATCAGAACTTGCTAATCTGCTTCTGAAAATAAAGCAGCCCAATCAAAGTCAAATTCTAACCCCTCCGAAGTCTTGTTATTTAGCGTTCTGTATTCCAAACTTGTCCTTCACCCTCTCATCCTCTCTCCTCTCCCCTCACTCCAGCACCCAAACACCTTCAGGGTAGCTTTCTCCTCTTTCCTCCATTTCCCGCCCACAGCCCCCCGGAGACTAGCCTCCATTGCCTCCCAGGAATCCTGTCACATAGAAGCCCCGAGGCAGCCCTCCCCTTACCACTCCCATTCCCCCTTACATACCAGGAAGTAGATTACAGCAGACTTCTAGAGATTGACCCATGAAGAACCCACAGCAGATTCTTAAACTACTCCAAGCTACAAGCCCAGCTCCTGGTCCAGGGGTTAGACACTTCTCCACCTCCACACATCTACTCACTCCACTCACTCCTCATCCTCCTCTGCTCACGAGGAACCAAAAGAGACGAGTCCAAGTATACAAGGACGAGCGAAATATCTTGGACAAAGTTTTTATTAAAGAAAATAAGGTTTTTTAGCCCTAAGTACTGCTCTCGGGCTCGCTAGTATTTTTTATTTATTATAAACATTTAAAGTTAAATTTCTAAGCAAATTGATTAGCTATTCACATAACTTAAAACTCAATATTAATTGGGAAGTGTTTTGTTGGAAGCCTCACGTTGTCAAAGTCCCGTTGTAAGGTTGTTGCTTTTATCTCATGGAGTCCTGGATTGGAATCCCCACGATGTCAAATAAAGTTGTAGGGGAGTTGTTTTTATGGGTCGCAGTATATTCTCTCGTTGTGGAGTCTCTTGTTAGGATACACCGTGATAATGACAGGAGCCCGGTTTTAATGCTACTTATATGTGAACAATTTGTTATTTTGTATAAACTTGTTATTAAAAGCAATTGATCCTGAATAATGATGTTTGCACACAGGATGCGGCAGCTCAGGCTGGACAGCTCAGGCTAGACAGCTCAACGCGTCGTGGACTGAATTTGAAAATTGGAATTGACTTAGCGTGGACCTCCTCTCAGTAAGGCTGCGGACAGAATGAAGAAAGAAGCCTTCTTTTCGGGTATATTATTCGAAATAAATCCTTCTAGAGGATTCTTTCAGTCTTTCTTTCTTTCTTTAGGTTGCACCATGTTTTATTTATTCCAGAAGGGAGGGAGAGAGACAGACAGAGTTTTAGGAGTGGTTATATTTCACAAGTATTTGCAATAGTGGTATGGGGATATTAAACAAAAGAAAACATAAGCTGACGACACAGAGTCCTTGTAAAAATAATAATAATAATAATAATAATAATAATAATAATAATAATTGATCACCCAGGTGTGTGAGAAGTTTCATAACATATGTGGATGCACTTAGATTTATGTTCTGAAACTATTCATTAATTTGAAATATGTTAAGGGTAGGAACTTTTGATTTAAATTATTATTAAATGAAAATCTATTTCGTTACAACAAACATAACACTGAGTCCACGACCGTTAGTTCTTAACTGTAAAATAGTAGGCACCAATCTCAACATTGACATGTTTCTGTGATGCTGAAACTCCAAGCCAGGAATATCATCACAGAAGATTAAGGCGATGCCAATTTGGTTCATGCATCTGACTTTAATTTATAAATGAATATTATATATATATATATATATATATATATATATATTAGGACCTTTGGAGTTTAAATTTAATTAAATTATAAATAGTTTGTTAAGTGCTACCTTTCGTAGAACATTTTTATTTTATCTTAAGTGTATATTCCTATTGATAATAATTGTATAAGTCCTTGTAGCCTAAAGAAGTTACATCCGACCTAAAATTTAACAATATCTACCACCCGCACCAGTGTCCAAGTGAATTAATGGGCTATTCTGGCACATCACTCGACCACTGGGGAGGTCAAGGTTCAAATCTCGGTAGGTTGAACTAGGGGTGGTTTTACCAGCCTCCTCCTAGGCTAAAGCGGGTTCATTTCTTTTTAACTACCTTCGTCATGCTTGTCCAATTAGATTAAGCCATTAATAGCTAGTGTGCTAAACGTTACTATAAAAATGCAAGATCTGTCTATAATCGTGATGTATCTTCAAGAAAACCACACTAGTACAATTTGGGCCACTGAGTTTTAACTTGCAAACGAGTAGCAAATAGAGAAACTATGCACAAAACAATCACAAAATATACAAAACAGGGTTTCACAAAATTAAGAAAAAAATTAATTATACACAACTTAATTTTCTTAGTGCTTAAATAACAACCTAAAAACAAAGAGTCATTCCAAAACAAATAACCCTTGAACCAGTTAATAGAAGTCATAGGAATAAACTATAATACATTAAAGGTATCTTAAGATTATGCCAAGCTTTTAGTGAAATGCTATTCACATGAATTACCTTTTTTTTTTCTGAAAAAGACTAACAGTAAAATCATCTCTCCTTAATTTAGTTAAATATAACTAGGCCTTGTTGAGAATTACATATTACACTATGCCTATATTTTCAAATCAACGCTACAACAGAAGCTATGAAATCATTATTAGATATGATAGTGACGCCTTTGATGTCTATTTTAATAATCTCTAGCCAAGACTGTGTAGAGCGCTCCACCATTCAATGTCGTCATAGCCGCGCCTGAACTAGTAAACTGGAGTACGGTATCTCTTTATTATATATCGATGACGTCAACACCACTCGTATAGTCGTATCATGTCTTGATGCGGACTCACCCGTGGTCGATTCTAAGCGAGCAATCAAAACGAGGCCATTTTTCAGCCACGCTCTCAAATAAAACCCTTGCTGTTAAGTTAGGAATAAAGTTTTCGTCCAGAAGAGCGTTTTGATCGCAATCTCTTTTGCCATCTGGCGGCAGACATGCGAATCAAATTACACGAGGCAGTTGTGATGCTTCCACATCACCAGAAAGTCTGTGTGTGGTGTATTTGTTATTTTCTCAGTATATATGTGTCGATCGGTTGTGTATATTATTCTCAGTAGGTTTGACAAGGAAGAATATATTTGTGAAGTTGTGTCCAGTCCAAGTAGTGCAGTAAAGTATTGCGCTAGTGTTGAATCAGCCTTAAAGCAGTTCGCGGTTTTAACGCGTGGTGCGGGACTGTCGGCCGGATTACTTCCAACTTTTAATAGACCCGGCGGTGGGCGAATGGTTGCCCATAAAGGATCCCTCGGTTTAATAGCCGGGTAACACCTGCTGGCAATTAGCAAATGGCTTTTAAACTCCTCCCTTCCCCAGTTTGGCGACGTGGGGAGGGAAAAGTCTAACTTTGATTGTTCCTAATATGGACTACTTTGAATACGGGGGGTCCGTACACTGCAATAAACACGGACTTAATACGGGCCCAGCCAGGTTTATCTCTCAATGATCCTCCTGACTTCTTGTATGGACTCTTGGTACGAGCGTACATAGAGGAACATATTCTAGTATGAGTTTAGTGGACGGGAAAGTTGGCTTCGAACCTCGGGACTGGCTCTTTATATTGTTCCGAGAGTAAACCCAAACTTTCTAGAAATAATATAGCACATGACGTCATCCTTGGCCGATCATAAGCATGGTTTCAACCATGAGATGATAGTCTGGCCCAATTATATTTCCACAAGTAGCATGTAACTGTTTTTTGCGATCAATTCAGCAATATTGATTGACGCCTCAAGTGCACTCTCTTGAAATTAAGTTGGATGTTTGTGGACGCAAGAGAAGTTCAGTGTTTTTTAAGTTTTTATAGCAAAACATTTTTTTTTGTCAAAATAAATAAAATACCTCTTCAATATAAACATAAGAGTTTAATTTTCTTCACACAGTGATACCAACATTGTTGAATATCTGTAAGGTGTGTCCTGGAATTTAATGACAACTTTTTCTTTTCGTTTAAAAAGGTTCTCATTTAATGCCGCTCTGCTCATGACAGATATTCAACAAATGTCGATATCACCAGGTGAAGAAAATTAAACTCTAGGTTTGTATGGAAGCAATATTTTATTTATTTCGACCAAACAATATTTTGCTATAAAAACTACAAAAACACGGACCTTCTCTTACGTCCCCTATACTTCCAGCTTAAACCCTTTATTTAAGTTGCTGTCTCGTGTTTGCGGCACACGGGTTGGAAACTCATAGTCAGGCACGCTAACCCTGTGTAGTGACTCATTGTGAGATTGAGGTCATCTCTGTGAATAAATTGAAAGGTATTATAATAAACCTTACATTTTCTACGACGCTCCTCGTAAGTAGCCCCCGTTCTGTTACCAAGAGGAGCTGAAATATCCAACCAGGGGGAGTATCTTAGCCCCAGTTCTGTTACTAAGAAGAGCTGAAATATCCAACCAGAGGGAGTATCTTAGCCCTAGTTCTGTTAACAAGAGGAGCTGAAATATCCAACCAGAGGGAGTATCTTAGCCCTAGCTCTGTTACCAAGAGGAGCTGAAATATCCAACCAGGGGGAGTATCTTAGCCCCAGTTCTGTGACCAAGAGGAACTGAAATAGCCAACAAGAGGGAGTATCTTAGCCCCAGTTCATGGCGATGAATTTCAGCAGTTAAGGCTGAAACATTCCCTCATTATTTATTCAACAAACAAGAGCTGTAATCTTTACAACTTTCCCGCCCACAAGTTCATCAACAAACAATGTGGGATTAAACAGATATTTGGACATAGAAATGACAAAGCACTTCTATATTAGCTTTAATACCTTCATACTTCAAGCTATGTGTTATACAGTTAGATGAATCTTGTGTATTTTTGTAGATGTTGGATAAAGTACAGTTATTAGTTTAATGAATAGCTCTTCTCTTCATATGAATAACCAACTGTACATTTAGTTACAGAGATTGAGGTAAGAATAGTGGACTGTATTACACTGTAACACATACAGTACAGAACCAACTGTACATTTAGTTACAGAGATTGAGGTAAGAACAGCGGACTGTATTACACTGTAACACATACAGTATGGAACCAACTGTACATTTAGTTACAGAGACGGAGGTAAGAACAGCGGACTGTATTACAATGTAACACACTGCACAACAAGTGTAACTACTGACTATTATTTATGAGCGAGTTAGTTGAAGTGACCCCCAAGGTTCATAACCAAGCTCTGGTCGTATGACACATGTGGGCTGTGTTTAAAAGTACTCCTGTAGTGCGGTATAGCCTACCTTATCACCAGTCAGGGGGAAGTAATGAGACAGTTGAAGAGGATCTAGACATCTTGTTACTCACCTGAAACAAATTAACACAACATTTTTACACCCGTCGAGACAGCTGAAGAGGACTATTTGTATATATAACGTGTACCCCCTCTTAAGGACAGTCAATGGACTTTCTGATCAAGTCACGTCCCAAAATTCTACCAGTTTTTCAAAATCTTTTAAAATGTGCTCATCATTAATATGCATATCATCCCCATCGGTGAACACGCGGGCTAAAGCGTCTGCCTCATCTGGTCTAATTTACTGGGGACGGACAAGTAGGGGTTCGAATCCCATGTGTGTGGGGTCTATGGAAGGGGGACTCTAGGACTTTCTCGCATATGGTTTTACACCCTTTTATCAAGAGAATGCAGATACATCTAATTCATTTTCTACCTTCCTCATTCAAATAATATCTATATAGTATACAGTATACACACACACTGATATGATTTGTTGTTGTATCCCTGTTGGATATTTCAGTGTGTGTGTGTGTGTGTGTGTGTGTGTGTGTGTGTGTGTGTGTGTATATATATATATATATATATATATACAAGGTGGTATTTTTTAAGTTTGCACAGCAAAATATCTTAAAAAAACGCATTTAAGAAAAAACATAGAAAGTTGCTTGGATTTTAAGGGGCTGATAAAATAACATAATTTATTTTTTATTGAGTAAACGTCTCCAAGTTCATTTCAAGGTCAACCATTGCTTTTCTTAATGGGATCCTGTATTTTTTTATTGCAGAATCGTATTATACAGTTAAAAAAAAAGGTACTTTTGTCTCAAACACTTTTTTTTACCTGAGGTTTGCTTTTAATGATATTTAATGAATTAAAGAAATACGTATGATGTTTTTGGAACTATTTTTATTTCATTTTATTGCCTACTAGAACCTGTAGAGTTTAAATAAGAGCAAAACTGTCTCACAAACAAAAAACAAACATTTGTTCATAAGGATCGAAATGTTAAATTACAACTGTTGTTCGAAATGACAACCTTCTACTTTGATACATTTTCCAATTCGCTTTATAAAAGAATTGTGAGTATTTAATAGAGTTTGTCGATCAACATCTCTGCAAGCAATTCTAATGCATTCCAACATGTTTTCTGGAGTTGTCGGTACATCATAGCACACACTATTTCTGTCAGGTCACCCCATAAGAAAAAATCCGGTAAGGTTAAGCCTGGTGATCTAGCAGGCCAACTAATTGGACCACTTCTACCGATCCAGCGGCCATTGTAATTCTGATCCAATACTTGTCGTGCTGTTCTAGAACAGTGGGCAGGGGTACCATCATGCTGAAACCACATGTTATGTCTTTCTTGTAGGTTTAAGTTTTCTAGCAGCAATGGCAATCCTTACTCTAGAAAAGTTCCGTATTAGTCTCTAGTCAATGTACCGTCAATAAAAATGGGGCCAATCAATTTGTCTCCGATAAATCCGCAACAAGAGTTCACAATCCAAGGGCGCTGTCTTTCAACTTGACGCAACCACCGTGGATTTTCTGCAAAACAATAATACATGTTGTGTCGGTTAGTTTCTCCATGATCCGTAAAGCTCGATTCATCAGAGAATAACTAAGAAAAAGTTCCTATTTATTCCTACTTGTTCAAGTGCCCCCCTCCCCTCTTACTTGACTGAGGAAATCTCCTCCATGAAGCTCTTGATGCAACAACACGTGGTAGGGATGACATTTTTGAAGCCTCAATATTTTGAGCGCACTATTTTTGGATACTCCTAAATCCCCAGAAATCTCATGAGAACCTTCATGAGGACCATGAGCCACTGCGGCTATAGCTGCGATCTCATTATGTTCACCGGCGACAGTTGATCAGCAGCTTTCTTTCTTTCTTTCTTTCTTCGCTTGAACACTCCCATTTTCCACAAATTCTTTAATTACACCATACAAAGATCTACGTGGTGGTGCATTTCTCGCAGAAAATAATCAGCGTGCAGTAGAATAACATCATTAAATTTTCTTCTACATTCACCATAAATTAAAATCAATCATTTCAACAACAGAATAATACTCCATAGCTCACAGTACGTTATGAATAACCAAGTATTCTGCTTATTGTGAACGTTTGTTCAAAACGATCGAAATGTTAACTCGGGCTACTTACTATGCAAACACATTAGATAGACCCATTTAACGTTTCGATCCTTGTGAACGAACGTTTGTTTTTTGTTTTTGAAACCATTGTGATCGTATTTGTTTACACTCGGCGGATTCTAGTAGGCAATAAATCGAAATAAAATAATTTCTCAATATTATACGTATTTCTTTATGTCTTTAAATATCATTAAAAATAGACCTCGGGTAAAAAAGTGTTTCAGACATAAGGGGCTATTTTTTTTATCGTAGCTTACGATTCTGCAATAAAAAATAGAGTGTTCCATTTGAAAAACAATATTTGACCTTGAAATAACCTTGAAAACGTCCACCAAATAAAAAATATATTATGTCATTTTGTCGGCGTCTCAAAACCAAACAACTTTTTATAAAAAAAAATTCTAAAATGCGTTTTTTTTAGATATTTCGCTGTGCCAATTTAAAAACACCACCCTGTATAATATAATACTAAGGATGACTTGAATCAATTTTTTACTAATGCTAACCTAATTTTACCCACTATCCCAAAACCCAAATTGTAATTCGAATCTTTTAAAAAATTACCGATGTATGAGAAAATAGGAATAGAACAAAGTAATAAAAAAGTAGAAATAAAATATAAATGTTTATTTTTTTGCTATATTGCATTAACATTTATACATTCAATTAAATCAGGGGTTTTTGACGAGGGATATTCATACCTCTTTAGGGTATATTACACAAATAATAGGGCTAAGGGACTCTTATCTCTGAACAATTAAAAATATATATATTAGTATATTTGAATAAGCTTTCATAGTTACCAACATATATCGTGTATTTATGATTTGCCTTTTGTCTATAGTTAAACATGATGAAATCTTTATGATTTTTTGCCAAACCCTTCCTTCACCTCTGACAAGATGTGTATTAATCATAACTTGTGAATGTGAGGAATGCCAGGCCTCCACCGTGGTTCGGATTCCACGTTAAACTGTAGGTCCTCCATTTCATCTCACAATCACCCTACCATTGCACATTAGCGTAAGTGCGTATAAACCGAACGGGTAGTAAGACGCGGTGCTAATAATAATAATAAGAATAATAATAATAATTTATGATTTTCTTTCAGCTGTTCTGTTCTGTTCCTAGCTGTCCATATGTGAACCCAAACCAAGCTGTTGACATTTTTTGAAGTCATACTGGTACCTACCTAATAGGTCTGGTGATGATGATGATTATTATTATTATTATTATTATTATTATTATTATTAGGTATTATTATTATTATTATTATTATTATTATTATTATTATTATTATTATTATTATTATTATTATTATTATTATTATTATTATTATTATTATTATTAGCACCGCGTCTTACTACCCGTTCGGTTTATACGCACTTACGCTAATGTGCAATGGTAGGGTGATTGTGAGATGAAATGGAGGACCTACAGTNTGGAGGCCTGGCATTCCACACATTCACAAGTTGTGACTAATACACGTCTTGTCAGAGGTAAAGGAAGGGTTTGGCAATCAGATAAATCCGTGCCGGGACCGAGGATTGAGCCCCGGACCCCAGCACAGAAGCCTGACACCTTACCCCTAGACCAGCAGGTCACCTGATTATTTCTAAAGTATGGCGAAAGGGGTATGTCTGATTGATCGTGAGATGGACATGTACACATTATTGCTGATAGTTAATCCCCCGCAGAGATCTTGGGACCGTAAAGAAGACCGGGCCCTACAGCAGCAATGGTTGCCCCCTTACTCCTGGCCCTGTCATATTTCGGCTGGACATAAACAATATCTTCTACACCAATGAACTATGTTAATATTCTTTTTATACCAAATAGAAGACAACTTCTACCTTCGTGACCCAAACAGAGAATACAATATAATAACTGATCTATGTTTCAATGCGTGATGAAAAGATTATGTTCAAGACGTTGGCCTCTCGCCTGCCATGTGGTTGTGGTAGAGAGGAAGAATGAAAACCTCTCTCACCCACACCAAGGTTCACCATTGCTTTGTTATTCACCGGACCCTTCTTCGAACCTGTCACTGAGCTGTTGTCAAAGACCTGTGTAACGAACAGGTGTAAGGACACGCATGCACATGCACTACAAA
Organism: Timema bartmani; assembly: GCA_902151455.1. NCBI lineage: Eukaryota > Metazoa > Arthropoda > Insecta > Phasmatodea > Timematidae > Timema > Timema bartmani. The sequence goes on from CABFWB010003141.1 coordinate 52,710, forward strand.
CTCGAGATATCCATCTATCATCAAGATATGAGTCTTAAAACGTATTTTGAACGAATTTGAGAGAAAGGTCACTATTCAAATGTAGCGGGCTCAGCAGTCCTTGCCCGTACGAACTAAACCAGCTAGAGAAAATGACTTCCCATAGTAATATATATATATGGATATCTAATTATATATATTAATGTTATAACATAATTTGTTACATATCCACGTCTCGGGAACATTGCTGGGTAAGAATGTCTCCGTGGGAAGAGTTGCACGGACAGGCACGGACCTCCATTCAACTCCTTACTCGACTCTACTAGGCCACCAAGTTCTCGCTAGGGTGCGCACGTCTTGGACAGGTGCCTACGTCTCGATAAGTGCTTCTAACCCCCTCCCCCTGCCCCTGGTTCATCTGTTCAACTGGTATACAACACCTCGGCCCGCACACAGTTCCAATCTTATATTCGACGACCGACGTCTCTCTCCGTTCTAAAGTACAGCAACCTAGAAGATATTGTGGTCACGATGATGATGCCGTCAGACTCACTCGCCAGACGGGAAAACTTGTCATAAATTATAAAGTTTTATTTACATTTGAAGAAGCCGGAAGCTCTACGTTCAGAGTCATGTAACTTTGTTAGGATTATTCTTTCAAGTTAAGAGTGTTTGTCAACTGTATTATGTATAACTAGGTTAGGTTTTGATAGTCAAACAAGTTGACCCCATCATGAGGTATCTTTCATATCTCTTGTTTTTATGCTCGGTCCTGAAGACCGGTAGTTTCATTGGAGTGTATCTCGCTCCCTGGCCTGTATGACCATGTTCCGGTTTACAGTGCCGCCTGATAGGAAAGGAGAAATTTAGGTGGTTCAAGGCCCGTTATTGAGACATAGTTAGGTAATTGTTTGTTGTTATTGTGAGCTTATGTTCAATGTTGTTCACCTGGTTTGGGGTGTGCAATTTGTGGGTTTGTCGCTGCCCCTCTGGCGTGGCCCGCGACTATTTAGATTTTCATGTTTGACTCCCTTCTGGAGCTGCATGAAAGCTCGCTTATCGTTAATAACCTTTATCTGAAGTGTAGTTTGTGCCTATGTTTGGGTGTGGTTAAACTCATAATCTCTGGCAGTACTAATTAGTAACAAGCCAGGCCTAGAATCCGGAATGACTCCTTTCTTTAAGATATAATCCCGGTGTTACTATGACTGGGACAGGTAGATAGTTCTCTGTAACTCATGTAACTAATAATAGATGGTTAACATTTCAATTCTAGCCTCAAAGTCACATATCGTTTTCACTTCCTAAAATAGGGTTATTTATTCTTAAATGTTGTGTGGGTTCTGACTATTCCTTGCTGGTCAGTCATTAAGCTTTAGATGCTTGTTGCAACAAATTCACTATTGCAACTATATTGTGTTTTTAGTCTTTGTCTCCCAATCGGGGAGTAACTCAAATTAGCCTTTGTTTCATCTTTCGCTCTAGAAAGTGTAATTATACCTCTTTTAAGATTGGGGCGATAATTAATAAAAAAAACAGCTAGGTTTTGTAATCTGGATGAGGGATTAGACCCATGGCGCTTCACACCGAGTTTACTCTATGAGTGTATCTGTTACTAAACTCATTGTTGTACCTGGTATTCTGGTACATTTGGCCGGTCAACTTAGGGAATGAGGGATTGTGCTTTTTTCATTACTTTGTTATTGTTTGTTTTGTTTTCTTTATTAAACTCTTATGTCAACATACATTTTAGTCTTATGTTTTCAAGTACTAGCCTATCCTGTTTAATTTCTCTGTAAATGTATTTAGTGCCAACTAAAGCGCCGCTACACAAATATCCCCATATACGGTACTACTCTTTGGAAGATTACGCACAATTGAAAATGAGTGGTGGAAACCAAATTACATAACACCCGTTCTTAATTTAAACAGTGAGAGGGAGAGGGGAAGGAGTAATAGAGTTAAACATTCCTAATTGTTTTAGGTTCAAACTTTGTGGGTCAAAAAAAAAGTTAAAAGGATTGTCATAGAAGTAAGAGTGAGGGGCCTTAAACCTTGGTATTAAGAATTAGGGGTTTCCAACCAAAAATGTATATCGATGGTGGCATAATGTGTATGCCTCTTCATCTTTATCCTTGATCCTAGCCAGCAATCCTAAAGGACTATAAAAAACAATATGGAATCATAGACTACCCGTCCCACCTCCTAAGAATGGTAGGAGCGTTCCCACCGTACAGATGGATCTCGATGGTCCAATCAATGAGCTAACATGACACTCGCTGACCAAACCGTATGTCATTTGAACCTCATTCATTAATCATAGTTATACATCGTACTTACACAATATTTGACCGTTCTTTGATCAGAGGCTTACACGTCATTTAAAAATTAATCTGAATAATACATGATGCGTACATATTATTTAATCATTTATCAGAGAAGTTTCATACTTAATTAAACAGCATTAGATCATTGATCTGAATTATGCATCATACTTATACTTGATTAGATATTTACATCATATTTAGACTCGATCATAGCAATTTATGACACTTACAATATATTTGAAGATTGATCAGTGACGTGTTTCATATTTAAACAACATTTTATGATTTATTAATATGAGCTCTGCATCATACTCAGACTCGATCAGAGACTTACACGTCATTTGATCATTGATGTAAATAGTACATGATACATACATAGTATTTGATAGTTTAGAGCCAAACTTCATACTTTAAAAAAAAAGATCATTGATAAGGACTCTTCATCATACTTAGACATGATCAAATCCATGCATGATACCATTATATTTGATGATTGATTAAAAACCATACTTCAGGCTTAAACACCATTTGATAATTGATCTGAACCTTGTATCATATTTATACTCTAGCATAAAGACCTCCCTCACGGCCGCTATGGGTCTTATTGTCATAGGTATTACGATTAAATGACTAAAACTATTCAGGGTAAGCACATCTCGGTCGATTTCACTTGACCGTTAATGATAAATGTTTCAAAACTAAATCATGATAAATATATTTACACAAAAGATCATTCATATCTTAGGTAGTTCCACCATGGTGACACTTATAAGATATTATACCTGTCTAAATGATCATAAAAGGAGTCTCAACATTCGTGTTGCTATTAAGGCTGGTGATGAAATGAAGGAACTATAGTATAAACATTCATGGCCAGAATCAAAACTTATAGGATGTCATGCCTGTCTAAATGGTTAAAGAAGGAGTAGATGCATAGTTCCAACAGGCTCGGAAAAAACCTACCTTCTATCTATGCAGCGAGCTGATCAAGGTTTCTTCAGATTATCGTACATATAATAAAATTTATAGCACATTTTATTCCCCTTCATTGATCGTCTTATACTTCATACTTGATAAGAGTCATGTCTTAGATTAACAACATATTTTTATTTATGCATCAAATTTAATCTTACCGTTATTTGATCAGAAACATACTTCATAGAGCTATGCATTAAACAAATACTACATTTGACCAATCTTCCTGGGTAATGTTATACATAGAGTCAAACATCTAGCTTAGAAATGTTTTATTATCCTTCATTGATCATACTGTACTTCCTATTTGTTAGAGTCAAGCATCATACTTAGAAGACATATAATCAGCCTTCATTGAACAGTCTCATACATAATATTCAATTTTACGATGAAATTTTTTTTCAATTTTCACTCATTAATGAGTGTTATGTATCATACTCATAATATATTTTATCACCGTTCATTTGCTAATGTAATGCATAATACAAGACATTTGATCATCGAATAATATATTATACTTGTAGCTCATTTTATAATCACTTATCGATCATTCCACACTTTATACTTGATAGGTCCATACATTATACTTAGTAGAAATTTGATAATCCTAATTGATCAAATACATGTATCGTATTTGATCATAAGAAGCATAATGCTTTTATAACATTCAAATGTCATTCATCAATCAGAACCATGCATCATACTTAGTATAATCATCCTTCATCGGCCAAAGTCTTGATATTCAATTAGAACCATGCATCATAATTTATATGATCAGCCTTTATCGATCAAAGTCATGATTTTCAATCAAAACCATGCATCATACTTTATATAATCATTCTTCATCAGTCAAAGTCATGATTTTAAATCAGAACCATGCATCATACTTTATATGATCATCCTTCATCGGTCAAAGTCATGATTTTAAATCAGAACCATGCATTATAATTTATATGATCATCCTTCATCGGTCAAAGTCATGATGTTCGATCAAAAGTATGCATCATATTTAAACTGTATGGAATCATCTCTCACGAGTGATACTTACACAATATTCATACCTAATCACTATAATCATTAAGCCTAGACAAGACTGGTGATCATCATTCATAGTTCAGTGTCACGTTTGATGTGTAAACAATGCTCGATAAACGTTCAACCGATGATTATCAGTTATTGATCAGTCAATGTACTTGAACAACATTCACCGATGTAAGTCATGGATCACTCCATTCAAACTGAAAGGTCACATTCAAACCTTGATGAATTACATTATGACTACTAAAAAATGCAACCGTTTAAGGTACGCTTATTACCCTACAAGGTAAAAGATGGATGCTGGTTTATGATCCATCAGGCACTTGTATTTGATTACCACTCATCGATCAGATCTATGGATTATTCAAGTTTGATACTTACATTAAATGCATTGTACTCGTTAATGATCCAGCTATATACTGATCCATGAACGTAGATAAAATGTGTAAATATGGGGCATAGATCAATGGATCATGAAAAAATATTGTATAAGTATGATGCATCTCTGTGATCAATGAATAAAGATCAAATGAAGTATAATCCGGTTAAGGAGATTCGTGTTAGCTCAACGATCAGATGCATATTTATGGTGGGAACGCTCCTACCATTCTTAGGAGGTGGGACGGGTAGTCTATGATTCCATACGTTTTTTTATAGTTCTAGCATTACTGGCTAGAAGCGAAGATAAATATGAAGAGGTATACACATGATGCCACCATCGATATCCTTTTTCAAGTGGAACCCCCTAAGGGCACACACGGCTGTTCATGTATGTTTGTAAGTATGTATGAGGAGGTAAAATATTTCTCTTCTCAACTGGAGGTTCATCCATCAAATCAGGTGTGTTGCGAGAATCTTGAATGTTTGATAGTTCCCAGAGCTGTTAGAACAAGGAACAAGTACAGACACAGTATTCCCTCACTGAGTGTTGTTAGAACAAGGAACAAGAACAGACACAGCACTCCCTCACTGAATGTTGTTAGAACAAGGAACAAGAACAGACACAGCATTCCCTCACTGAGTGTTGTTAGAACAAGGAACAAGAACAGACACAGCACTCCCTCACTGAGTGTTGTTAGAACAAGGAACAAGAACAGACACAGCACTCCCTCACTGAGTGTTGTTAGAACAAGGAACAAGAACAGACACAGCACTCCCTCACTGAGTGTTGTTAGAACAAGGAACAAGAACAGACACAGCACTCCCTCACTGAGTGTTGTTAGAACAAGGAACAATAACAGACACAGCACTCCCTCACTGAGTGTTGTTAGAACAAGGAACAAGAACAGACACAGCACTCCCTCACTGAATGTTGTTAGAACAAGGGACAAGAACAGACACAGCACTCCCTCACTGATTGTTGTTAGAACAAGGAACAAGAACAGACACAGCACTCCCTCACTGAGTGTTGTTAGAACAAGAAACAAGAACAGACACAGCACTCCCTCACTGAGTGTTGTTAGAACAAGGAACAAGAACAGACACAGCACTCCCTCACTGAGATATCTGCTTTCACCCCGCAACTGTACCCGATATACTTCATCCCGTGCTCTAATATAACCAGGGTAAAACATATTCGACTCTCAGAAAACCTCTTTGAACAATTACTAAAATACAAAAACCTATTCAAAAAATATTTAGTAGTTTGACAATTATATGAAACACTTTTTAAATATAAATCTTGAACAAAATTGTTTAAAACCTTTACTAAAGGTTTCAAAATTTAAAAAAAAAATCTATAAACCTACTTTAAAGGGATTTATCTCCCTAAAACAAGTACATAGAGTTATTTATCTCATTAAAACAAGTACACAATTTATTTATCTCATTAAAACAAGTACACAATGTTATTTATCTCATCAAAACAAGTATACAAGGCTATTTATCTCATTAAAACAAGTACAAAGAGTTATTTATCTTGGAAAAACCTGGAGTAGAGTTTGACTTCGAGGCTTGAATAGAATCCATCAAACAGTTTCGTTCGCAGACCTAGATTCAGGCTGCGAGACAGACAGACAGACAGTGTATGAACCCTATTTTAAGCTTGGGGCCACATAAAACAACAATATCCATCAGGAAATCTCCATGTTGCAAAAGTTCACGCCTAGTTACACCCAGATGAGATTCTAACGTTATCGGCGACAAACCCAACTAGAGGAATGTTGACGTTCAGTCCGCAAGTCCACTGATATGAATAGTCACTTCTCTCAAGCGAGAGTGAATAGTTGAACATCTCGAGGGAACATTTACTGTTTTACAAAGTAATTCAATCATTATTTTATAACAAAGTTTGTTAATACACACGGATAATAGTTGCACTTATATAAAGCTCGATTGTCTGGTTCTTAGACAGTTCCTGTCCCAAAATGGAGAGATAGCAAGAGTAGGCAATACTGTGCACAGCTCGGCTTGGCAGGTGGTCTGCTTCCAGGGGTCCTGTCATCGAGAATATTCACTACCTTGACATCTTAGACTCTGTCTTCCATGTCAAGGTCACGAGTCAGCAACATTGCCACGTGAGATGGAATAAGGACAAGAGTCAGAAATATTGTCACGTGAGATGGGACAGGGACAGTGTTCATCTTTCGTGTAGCTACGAGCAATAAGCGCTATAATAGAGTGAGTAAGAAGTGTGAATAGATGCTATCTATGATAGTTGATGGTCAGAGTAGATGTGACTATATTGACAAATAGCACTGAGAGCTGTCAGTATGAAGACTGCCCTAGTTTCTCCCTTCTGTTTATATATAGTCCACGTGTAAAGCTCCGCTAGGAACTATATTTCCTCGAGTGGTTCCTGAATACACTTATCTTCCTATCTTGTTTAGAACTAACGGAGAATACTGGGCCGGAGAAGGGCGGTCGGGACAAATGAACGACGCTAAAAGGAACGCCCCTCCTCCCCACTTCTGTCAGACGTGCTAACTTAGCACCGCATTAATCCCCCCAATCCCCTCTACACGGCCTAGACTCGCGTCTGCCAGATTCACTTCCATCTCCTGCGCCTTCTTCAATAAGTCAGGGTGACGTGTGAATTACCCTCCACGGTTGAGGGGGGGAGGGAACGTCCACTCCGTTTTATAGGGGCATTACGAGCACTTCCCAAAATGGAACATTACATAATTCTAAACAATTCCTAGAGCGTCATCTACCTCCCAAATAACTGTCGTAGCACTCTCCTAGAGTATCATTTACCTCCCAAATATCTGTCGAAACACTCTCCTAGAGCGTCATTTACCTCCCAAATATCTGTCGAAACACTCTTCTAGAGCGACATTTACCTCCCAAATAACTGTCGTAACACTCTTATAGAGCGCCATTTACCTCCCAAATAACTGTCGTAACACTCTCCTAGAGCGTCATTTACCTCCCAAATAACTGTCGTAGCACTCTCCTAGAGCGTCATTTACCTCCCAAATAACTGTCGTA